>JAGDFM010000007.1:43820-161402 GCA_019155715.1 Phytophthora pseudosyringae
CAACCCCGCCAACCCACCATCTACACCCCCCCCCCCCCCCCTCAGCAAGAAGAGGCCATGCAGCCCCACCCACCGCCGATGCGGTGGTTCCCCCACCAGTTCCCTCGATGGGCTATTTATTTTGCTCTATTTTGCATGAGAGAAAGTAAAAAACAACCAACGCCGTGGAGGTGATCTGCATCCCACACACACACACACCAACACACAACTGGTCTCAGGCATCGTCTTCCATTGCGTTTCGACAG
Source organism: Phytophthora pseudosyringae (assembly GCA_019155715.1). NCBI lineage: Eukaryota > Oomycota > Peronosporomycetes > Peronosporales > Peronosporaceae > Phytophthora > Phytophthora pseudosyringae. Next base: position 44,066 of record JAGDFM010000007.1, read on the forward strand.
GTAAATCCACCTGCGCCTTGCCAATGCTGTCATCGAGCTTCCAGGTGTGAAGATCCTCAGCTGAGGAGCTGCTGGAGCTCTGCAAGACATTCTTGTACCGCTGGAGATGTCGCTTGGGCAGCCTTCGCCGCAGTGAAGATGTCCATGTGGATGCCCGCCGTTTCTTTCGTCTGAGCGTCGCCGCTTAATGCCTGCAGCACAGGATGGACATACGTAGTTAGTTAGACAAGGGTAGATAGACATCACACAGGGAACTGCCACACAAAACGTACAAGCGTGCCGATGGCCACGAGTGATCGCAGGATCGTGTCTTCGCCTAACTCCTGGACGGTATACGAGCCGTTGAGCAGGTCTGCGGCCAACGAGACCACCACGACCTGATCATCAGGCGTCAGAGCTCCGGGCGCTGCTACCTGTGCCCGGGCAAAGCTATAGCAGAACCAAATAGTCAGACGATGCCTATCCTCGAATACAATGCGACCCCAAGCATGCTGAAACTTACTTGAGGAGAACAGTCGAGAGGCTGAGCGCCACGAGCTTGTGGTGGAAAGCCTGGAACGACGGCAATTTGCTCAACACTTCGGTCTTGCGAGCCAGGACAGCCTTCCGCGCTGCGTCATGCAAAAACATATTTGCAAGCACGCGCAGCGATAGCATGCGCGTTGCCACAGGGACTGTGTCACCATCCTCTGTGGGACCTACGTGCAATCCCAAGCTCAACACCTGAGTGACAAGCGTATCCAATCCAGCTTCACCAAGCGCGGCTGGGCCCTGAGGGTGTACCACCACAAGTCGGAGAAGATCCAGCGTTGGGAACGCGTACTCCGCAGGCCATTTGTCTAACGTACTCCTCAATATTGTGATTTCTGGAGCAGCGAATGTGCTTGAGTGGTAGAACGCAGTATCTTGAACGGTGTGTACGATCTGGTCAAGTGAGATCAGCTGGGAATCAATCAGAGCTTCAGCTGCCTAAAAACACACGATCAACATGTTAAGATCTCGCTCACATGAACCACAGCAGCCAACGTAGCACACCTGAGCCTCCTTCATCTTGTCGTTAAACTGGCGCAGCGTGCTCATGAGCTTCGCAATCTTGGTTGTTTCAAAGGTGTTGTAGCCAGACTAAGTCACGCATGAGTAGCATCATTTGTTAGGTAGGCACGGGCATTTTGCAATCTACAGGATGACAAACGTACCACAGGGAAGTACTTGTATCGCGGTGCAGTGACAGCAGCCTCACTGGAAGCGGTACCACTAGGAGCAGAATTCGCACTGTCATTGTTTCCCAGCACAGGCGGCCGGTACTCACCAGCACGCTGCGTAATGTAGTCCGCGATTTCACGCAGGTAAGCCTGGTCCAGCATGTGCTTATCGATAAACTTTTGCGCCACCGAGAATGGGTTCTGCCCCTGGTTGTATCCGATTTCAAGCTTCTTGAGACCACTCGGCAGCTCAATCTCAACGGGGATCACCATGTCGTACGCCTCGCCGTCCACCACGCCACCGCCGCCTGTACCAGTCACCTCACCAATCTGCACACACCCAAAAATTGTAAGTAACCACGTTCTTTTGAACCACCGGAGAGCCACAATAGACTGCGTACATCAATCCAGGTTCTCGAAGGCCCGCTCCATTGGCAAGCCCATGCTTTCGCGCCTCGACGGAACATTTGAATCTGGCCGTCTGAAGTTCCAGTGACACTAGCACGCTGGTCGTAATCGGGAAGCGCCTCAATCTCCACGCCGCTCGGGCCACGCGTCTTCGCAATCCGTGCTTCCTCCACTGCCGCCTGGAACGAAGCCACTGCATCCGGGTCTACGCGGGCTGCATCATGCGTGAACACTCGCACGGCCTTGTCGTCGCAGCCCGTGGCAAAGGCTCCATTGGGCAGTGCAGTAACGCACCACAGTCCTCCGGGATGCTCCACCGTCTGAATAAGGGCCCCTTCTGGGGACCACACGCGTGCCGTGCAGTCTTCACTCGCAGACACCAGAAACCCGTTGCTCAGCACACAAACGCCCAGCACGAAGCCGGGCTTGCCTTCGGCATTGAGCGGGTGCTCCATACTGGCCACCACAGAGCCGTCCAGCGTGCGGAGCTTGACCGATCCGTCGTTGGAGCAGCTTACGAAGCCGATGTCGGGTACCAGCGCCAGCTGGCGAATGGGCCCCTGGTGGTCCGTCAGCGTCTTGGTCAGCGCGAACGTGTCCTTGGCCCAGAAGCGGAGCTTGAAGTCCGCCACGCTGTTGCCCACCTGCTGGCCCGTGGAGCCCGTGACGAGCGAGCCGTCGGGCAGGCCCAGCACGCAGACGCCGTTCTCGTGGCCGGGCAGCACGTGCAGACACCGGTGCGTCTCGAGGCTCCAGACGCGCGCCGTGCCGTCCCAGCTGCCGGAGAGCAGCAGCTTCCTGTCCTGGGAGAGCGCGAGCGAGATGACGCCGCCCTCGTGGCCCTGCAGCAGCCCGTAGCGCTGGCCCTGCGCGTCGAAGAGGCGGATGTTCTTGTCCATGCTGCCGGTCGCGAAGCCGCCGCCGTCGAGCGCCGCGCTGGCCGTGACCCAGTGCTCGTGGTCAAACACGGTGGCGCTCTCCATGGCCACGAACCCGCCGGTGGCCGTGCTGGTGTCGCGCAGCCAGACGCGCGCCACGGAGTCCATGGCGCCGGTCACGAGGAGGTCATTGGAGAGCGACGAGATGCAGCGGACCTGGAGGGGGATTGTGAAGGGTACAGAGGGCGGTGCAGAGTGAGAGAGGTGGGAGGAGGTGGCCAAGACGCCGGAGCAGCAGATGGCGGCGACGGGGGGAGCACACTTACGGCGCCCTCGTGTCCACGTAGCTCGCAGTTGACGTCGTACGTGGCCGCCATTGTCGATGTTTCCTCGCTTTTGAAGGGGAAAGATTGGGCTTCTAATCGGAAGGGATAGTCTCGACTAAGTACGACAACTTCAACCACAATTATTTTAAAAATTGAATTACAACGATTAACATAATTGTAATTCGAATCACCTAGTGTTTTTTGTTGCATACATGTAAAAAATACTACGTGGAAGACCTACTGCTTTTGTCATTATAATTTTTTGTTGCATACAGGTAAAAAATACTACGTGACAAACCTACTGGTTTTGCCATTTGCTTTTCTGTTAACTAAAAAAAACCATAATAAAAGCATGAGCACAGGAAGTTTTATATTTTAGGTCGAATAGCCAAGGCAGTAGTTTGCTAAACTATCAGTTATTTATTAACTCGTGGGTATGATTTTACCAATTAAACTATTTTCCTTAAATGTTTAAAATGAATTTAAGAATTCCCACCGTCGCCCCCTCCAGGTCCGAATGTGGATCATTAGACATACCTTTTATCCGTTGAGCGATAATCTTACTCTAAAGAAGATTGGGTGCACCACACCAATGGAGCTCTCAGTAGTTTTTTTTTGTAGTGACGGCAAGCAAGTGTTCGTCTACAGAACTGCTTCTCGTCGGTTCTTCTTCTCCTCTTCGTGGCGATAAAACTCCGACAGCCGGATCTCGAGGCGTGCCGGCTCCACCGCTGGCAGGCTCGCGACTCCCCGGATCACTTCCCCGGGGATTGGAGCGTACGCCTGCACCCCACTCGCGCGTGCGAACTTGCAGACGTTGGCCATTGCGCCAACCGACATGCCGCCAAGTGGGTCCGCTGAGCCGAGCGGAGGCCTCGGCGGCGGCGAGCGAGCCAAGCCCGCGACCGATGGCTGTTGTTGGGCCCCGCACATCTGCTGCTTCTTCCACTGGTAGTAGTCCGAATAGGGTCCGCCGGGCTCCAGGAAGGCGAAGTCCGGGTTGTCCCGTTCGCGTTGCTTGGCCGTGGCCTCGAACGCGTCGCCGTTGCGCGCCACGAACTCCACGAGTCGGTCGATGCGGTTCCTGACGTCCGGAGGGATGCTGCCCATTGCCGCATGCTCTGGCGCAGGCGAAAACCTTGGCGGGGGGCGGAACGGGACGCCCGGCACCGCTGGCCCCTGAGCGAATGGCGGCGCGTTCGACGCGCTCTGAGCGCGCGCAGCGGCGGAGATGGAGGCCAGGCGCGCCGCCTCCTTGGCCTGGGCGATGCGTGCCTGGAACTGCTGCTCCAGTTGCGCCGAAGACGCCGGCGGAGAACCGCGACCGAGTCCGCCGTAGCCCATCCGCTGCGAATGTAATGCAAATGTGCCTAACAAACGGTTTTGTTTATAAACGAAGCACTTTTCTTCATTCCACGATAGAACACTTTATATCCTTCCACTCGATTGTATGTGGAATGATACAAAGTGCTTTGTGAAAGAAGAAAGTATATTTTGAACAAAGCACCTTAAACAAATGCATGCTACGAAAAGCACTTTCTAGTCTAATGTTGAAGTTGCCTTTTTGACAACCTGTTGCCTTTTTAGTAGTAGACGTTGCGGCCGCTGCACTGCTTGGCATCGCCGCTCCACTCGCAGAACCAGAGCAGACCGCAGAAGCCCCGCTGGTTGAAGAGCTGGCAGAAGGGCTGCGTGCGAGGCTCGTGCGGCTGGAACGGGGCCGCCGTCGTCGAGGTCGGAGCAGTCGTGGCAGGCGAAGCTGTCGTCGCGGGGGCCGACGTGGCGGACAACGCCGATGAGGACGAGGCCGGGGCCGTGTAGCCCGTCAGCTGGATCGGGTAGTCGCCCGAGCAGTACTGGAACGGCGCCGAGGCGGTGATGGTGGCGCAGTCAGACTGCGTGGTCGGGCCCTCGCTCGTGACGATCGTAGGCTTCTCGTAGCACGTGCGGATCGACGAGAGACTGTTGTTGCCGTCCACCGACGAGCACAGCACGATTACGTCGTGGTCGTACAGGGCCTCAATCTCGGCCAGGGTCGTCTGGGGTGCCGACTGAGCCGCCCACTTGTTGATCTGCTCGGTGGCCGAGCTGATGCGGCCCGCCGTGCTCAGCGTGGCCGTGAAGTAGGTGACGGCGGCCGAGATGTAGTCGTCCCCATCAGCGGCGTAGCACAGGCCGTGCTTCTGGAACTCGTGGTCGTAGATCTCGCACAGCGTGTCGTAGGTGGACTCTTGCGTGGCGTCCACCCACTTGTCGCCCATGGAGGCGAGCAGAGTGCTCTGCTGGGCGGCAAAGTCGGCGGCGTTGTACGGCGCGTTCGTCACCGTCGCGCTCGGGTTGCAGCAGCTCACGTAGCCGTCGTCGTAGTTGGGCCACAGCCCGTGGATCGTGAGCTCGCTCTTCACGCGGCTCTCGACGCACGCGGTGCCGTTCGGGTACACGTCGACGTTCTGGTGCGAGATGGTGGAGTCGTAGCCCTGGAGCAGGTCGCGGCAGAACTGCGGCACGAAGAGCTGCTCCAGCACGAGGTAGTCGAAGTCGCCGGGCGTCTCGGTCTTGGCGAGGCAGGCGGCGTCCGAGGTCAGGCACGTCTTGGACGGCGCCGAGCAGATGTCCACGCACTCATTCGTGGGGGACGTGGTGGACCAACCGCCAGCGTAGTTGGTAGCCGTGGCGGTGGAGGCCTGGAAGTCGGCGGCCAACAACGTGGAGGCGAGGAGGGCGGTGGCGGCGCTGGCGAACATCGTTGATGTCAGGATCTTGTAGGGTACTCGAGTGAGGTGAGTGTGCAGACGCAAATTGCGTTGTGAGCTTCGTCTCGGGGTGGGTGGTCAATAGCAGACGCGTGCAGCGCGGATCTTTCGCCAGCGTGCATCAGCGCTCATGGCTCAAGCAAGCATGGAGACGCGGATGGCGGTCTCATTCCCGCTGCACGCGCCTGGTGAACCCGTGATCAACGGAGTCGTCAGCTCGTCAAGTCTCCCCGTGTGCTGTTCACACAAGGACGAGATCAAAAGAGAGGGAGCTTTTCACCAATTTCGTCAATCGTTTTGGTACAAGTGTGCGCGAAAACTTGTCACGCGATGCAAGCATGCACATCAGCCTGATGCGTGACTGGTGAGACGGCCAAGCGGCAACTCGACGCTTTGACTCTGGAGAGCTCCCTATGCCGACGACGGCACGTAAGACTCGAACGCATGATGTAAACGACGACTGGGTGTCGTGATGACTTCATGCAAAAGCGCTCCATGACAGCCGTTGTTGGCATTCCTCTTCGTTGTCGACTCTGTTTGCAATAGCTAGCACTGTCCATCAATAGCGCCTTTGCGGCCATAGTATTGAGTTGGGTTGGCGTTTGTCGGTCGGAGGAATCGATGCGGTTGATGCAATCTAAGACGAACTGACGGCGCTGATAGGAGTTACATATCTCCTTCGCTTTCCAACGACGCCACTAACAGAATGCCATGCTACTAGCATTGCTAGCGTGAAAAGCTTGAACGTCAAATGGAGTGGACAGACAGGAAGGGCGGACTTTCCCTTCGAAATACGTCAACGAATGCACAATGCCCTTCATTGCTCACGCATTGTCGCTCCGTTGACGTTATGGCCAAGCAAGCAGCTTGAAAGTACATTGGACACTTTCATCGACTCTTTGAGTGTGCGGAATATATGTGCTTCGAGACGACCAGGATGTGGTACTCGCACTGGTGTGCCGTCGTTCAAGCTTGCCTACGATCAGCCGTGCGAGCTGCCGCAGGAAAATTGGTGTTTCCATGTATGCTCAATTCATTGCCGAAGCCGAAAGTGTGTTTGCTTCAGTAAGGTCACAGCGCGTCGTGCCCGCTGTCGCACACTACAGCCCAATGTTCCCATACGAGCACATCGACACTGGAGTCGAGTGGATTAGCGATGTTCGCGAAAATGCATGTGTTGCCGTCGTGGCGTCGACTGCACAAGCAACAAGTGCATCAAGTCGCACTCGTTTGAAGAACTATACTGGTGCAATCCGCTCTACAAGGTTAAGAAGGGCGCGTTCGTGCTCACGAGTGCATTGTCCTCGCTGCCACTCGACTGCAACTTTACCACGTTCAACTTGAAAAGGGTGACAGGCAGCGTTGTCTCGGCCGAGCACGACTACGTTGGCAAGCCCGTCAACGGTTGCGCCGTCACCTTGACAGCACCTTGGTCTGCAACAATTACGTGACCAAAAGCGAAAGTTTTCGGCAAGCACTCTGGAATGGAGCTCGTACTGGTAAAAGAATGAAAGATGGCCGATTCGTGCTCGAAGCTGCATGCACGTCATCCGTGCAGTTCGAGAGTCTCCCTAGCGCTGGGCAACGGCTCGTTTGTTTCGCCTTCACTGCGATCGGCAAGTTGCGTCTCATGGCGGTCTGCGCAAAAAGGTGTACGATACTCTCGGGGTCCTGGCAATCCTCCCCTGGCATTCGTCCATGCAATGGCACACAGCGTCTAGACACTGGAAAACTGCTCTCCCTCGCTTGCTGAGAACATGCGCTGTGTCGGTGCCAGTGGCACCGACAAACATGCGCTTTTGCCAGTGAAACAGGTGAAAAGGTGGCCCCAGTTTTGCTACTGGTGGCCGATTGTGTGATGTGTGGCAGCCGTTACGGCCATTCAAATCCCCCGCATTTTTGGTTTCGACAGAGACTTGCAGTGTGACGACGACGATCACCATGGCATCCATCAGCAGCGACGGCAGCGCCGGCGGCGGGGAGCCTCTGGCGCTGGGCGCGCTGCTCGGCGACTTCGAGGTGAAGCAGCGCGGGCTGCTGCTCATGGCCATCGACAAGGCCGTGGACAAGGCCATGAAGAAGCAGAGCGAGATGCTCGACGCCATCAAGACGCAGGTGGAGACGCGGCACCGCCACGCACTGGACGAGCTCCGCGACGAGGTGGCGCGCACGCAGCCGTCGCTGCTGGACAAGGTCGTGAGCAAGACGCTGGGCGTCGAGAGCAACGCGGGGCTCGTGAGCTGGATCCGCGACGGGGACAAGAAGAGCCGGGCGCTCGCGTACCTTCTCAAGCTGCGCGGGCACCTGCAGTCGGGCCACGGCAACTCGTTCCGCAGCGACTTCGAAGGGCTGCTCGTGGTCTACATGGAGTTCCTCGAGGTGCCGATGGTTCGCGGCAACCGGCTCAATAATCGTATCGAGGACTTGCACGAAGCGCTCTACCTCAAGGCCGACTACAACGACGACCTCGTTAATCTCGTGTACCGCGTGCGCTGGGGCTGCCAGGGCGTGCGCTCCATCGGTAATGCGCGCTCGCACGACGCCACGCCGCTTTCGGAGAGCGAAGTCCTCGAGTTGTGCGGCTGCTTTAGTGCGATCGGCGCGGCGATGCCGACGCTCGCGCTCGAGTTTGAGGTGTGCAAGGAAAAAATGGCGCCTTCGTCTCCGCCGCTCCCGAGCGATGGAAATTTATCCGTGAATGGTAATCCCGGCGTAGATATGGCCATGCTGCAGCAACTCCGTCAAGCTGCAGGCGGCAATGGGGGGGACCAGACGCCGTTCGACTTCATTATCCAGCTAATGGCCAACAATGGTATCAACGTCAACTCGACCATGCAGTCGCCCACCACCCTCTTCCAAGACAATCAAACTTCTAATCGAGTGCCGCCGCTACCGCCAGGATTTAGTAATGGCGGCTTGAGTCCAGGTGGTCTATCTGGTCAAGCGCCGCCCTTACCGTCTGGACCGCCAGGTTTAAGCGGCTTGGACTTGACCAGCTTGAACGGATTAAATGGCAGCTCAACTCAAGCGCCATCTTTATCGCGTCTAGGCTCGATTGGCAGTACAACCAGCAATTCCAGTCGAGACACACCTCCGCTGCCTCCTGGATACAATGACAATTCTGGTAATGTGTGGTCGCAGCCTCCACTCCCGCCTAGCACTGGAAGCCCGCAGAAGCCATCATCGCAGCAGCCACCGCTGCCTCCTCCTGGATCTGAAAGTCCTTTGCAGAGATCGCCGTATACGTTTAGAGCTGAAAGCCCGCTGAAGAGTTCGTCGCAGCCGCCATTGCCGCCTAGCGCTGAAAGTCCGCAGAAGAGGTCGTTGCAGCCACCACCAGCTTTCGCCATGAAGCAGGCCGACGTGCCGACTCAGGCCACTCTGGCGCTTGTTCCGACGTTCACGTTTTACCACGATCGACCAACTGAGCTGCCCAAGGAAAGCGACCGCGTCCGCAAGGCCATGTTCGCGCGAATGCTTAATCATATGGACGAATTGCCCAAGGCAACGCTGTGTCCGCTGCAGCCAGGCCACGACCCGTCCTGCCCGCTCTCGCATACCTACATCGAGGTCATGGCGTACAACCCGCTGTACAAGCGTCTGGTCTGTCGCCAGCCTTCTCACTATTGGGGAAGTCAACTGCAGGAAGACGAGAGCTGTGTGTGCGTCCACGTGGACACTGGACTCACGTGGGAGTGGATGGATGAATCGCGCGATAAGCGCATGTACTGCCTCCGCGGAGCCAAGTGCACCAACAGCAAGTGCCTCAAGTCGCACTCGTTTGAAGAAATGTGCTGGTACAACCCGTCGTACAAGATCAAGCGCTGTACCGTGCGGATTCACGACCATATCGCTCGTGCACGCGGCACCATCGAACCGCCGCTTGACTGCAGCTACTACCATATCGAAGAGGGCAAGAACGCTGACAAGCGCGAGTTCACGGCCGAGTACGACCACGTTGGCAAGGATATCAAGATGCTATTCATCGAGCGCTCGCACAAGCCCCTCGCCGATCGGCTTGAGGCCCTCCGCTACGCGCGTGCCAACAACCTTTAACCGGCTTGACTCTTCTCCCCGGAGCTGCAGGTAAGCAGGTCGGGGTCGTGCATTCCCCTACATTTTTTAGAGCCTGGCTTAAGTGCCAGGCTCATGTATGTTAATTCTCTTAGCTTCGATCGCGTGGCGACTTGTCTCAAGAACGTCTCGGATCGTGGATAGTAGCGATCAACTAACGTTAGCACTCTCGCGTGGAGAGTCAAAGCTTTTGATTCAATACAATGTACATGTTTTCATGCTGGCTAATCGCGTTGTCGTTGTTGTCACGGTAATATGTCGACAAGCACCCAAATCGATGCGCTGATGGCGATCAGCTCGAGGAAACACATTGCCTCTGCACGACCAGCAAGCCTGCATTCAGATGGCGAGATACCGCCACTGTGGCGGTGGCGGCCACACGGGAAGCGAGCAATAGCGACGGTGAGTGGGATTTCTCAAGGCTTGGTGCGTGTCGAACAGTACATGGCACCGGAAAGTGCTCGAGTCTACCAACTTGCTGACTCAACGCTGCTTCTTGTCGATGGTTCCAATGACTAAAGGGCTTAACGAATACGAAAACTATCGGTGGACTGCCTGCACCGTTGAAGCAGAAGAAGCGAGTCTGCATCACGGCGACCAACGTTTGGTCCGTTCAAGGACAACTTCGGATAGAAAGGGTGGCCTCCTCCATTGACAGCAGATGGACTCCACTGCCCTCCCAGCTGCATCAACGGCGAAGTGAGCTTCTCGGTTCTGCCGATGCATGTCAATTGAATGGACGTCTGGACATACATGTACCAGAGACTAACGAATGCCGCAGTTGTGGACGACGATACCAAGATGTGAGTGCCATCAAGCATGCAACGGCGACCTGTTACTGCCTGGGTGAGCGGCCACCGACATCTCGACGCGGACAGTGCACCCTGGGCGGGATTTGCGCTACGCAAGCCTCAGTGCAAGGCTCCGTCTGCTGCCTCCCCCGGCGCCGACGTGCAAGACCTCGCTGAGCTCACAACGCAATTTGACCGCGTGGACACAAGTCGCTCCCTGCCTCCCCCACGATGTTCGCCACCGCCCTCCTCGCCTCCACGCTGCTGGCCGCCGACTTCCAGGCCTCCGCCGCCGCCGCCACCAACTACGCGGGCGGCTGGCTCGCGTCGGACCCCACCAACCAGTGCGTGGACATCTGCTCGGCGCCATCCAAGACGTGTCTGACCTCGGACGCCGCCTGCCTCGCCAAGACCGAGACGCCCGGCGACTTCGACTACCTCGTGCTGGAGCAGCTCTTCGTGCCGCAGTTCTGCCGCGACCTGCTCGAGGGCGTCGACTCCACCATCTCGCACCAGAACGTCGACGTGTACCCGAACGGCACCGCGTGCGTGGACAGCGTCGTCAAGAGCGAGCTCACGATCCACGGGCTGTGGCCCAACTACGACGACGGCTACGTGAGCTGCTGCAACCCGAGCGCGACGGTGACGAACGCGCCGTACAACGCCGCCGACTTTGCCGCCCAGCAGAGCACTCTGCTCGCCTCCATGGGCGACAAGTGGGTGGACGCCACGCAAGAGTCCACCTACGACACGCTGTGCGAGATCTACGACCACGAGTTCCAGAAGCACGGCCTGTGCTACGCCGCTGATGGGGACGATTACATCTCGGCCGCCGTCACCTACTTCACGGCCACGCTGAGCACGGCGGACCGCATCAGCTCGGCCACCGAGCAGATCAACAAGTGGGCGGCTCAGTCGACGCCCCAGACGACCCTGGCCGAGATTGAGGCCCTCTACGGCCACAGCGTCATGGTGTTGTGCTCGGCTGTGGACGGCAACAACCAACTGTCGGCTATCCGTTCGTGCTACGAGAAGCCCGCGAACGTCACGAGCGAGGGCCCGACCACGCAGATTGACTGCGCTGCTGCGACGGCCACCTCCACCTTCTCCGTGTGCTCCGGGGACTCGCCGATCACGCTGACCGCGTACACGGCCCCCGCCTCGGCTTAATTGCACTAAGCTTGTGACGAGATGAAAGATGTCGATAGACAAGCTCAAGCTTTTAGTATAAAGTCAATGCATCCAGGGCAACCCAAACGTTGCTCGTCCCAGAGCACAAAATTGTCGCCACAGTTCGAACGGGATGGAAGAACGGAGAGGAACTTTGAACGTCGCGTCCCGAGCCTAACTGTCGGAGAGCTCCCATGAAGTGAAGGCATCACAACTGAAATTGCGTTGGAAAGCTCAGGTGCTACAGCAATGGCGTCTCAACTGCTTCTGGTATGTCGTCATCTCCATGTTCGAGAATACAAACTGGCCCCCTGACACACAACTACAATGCAGAGAGGACGTGGCATCCCTGCGTCGAGAATGTCCCCGATGAAGTCCAACATGATGGCCAGCAGTCGAAGCAACCGGGTGATGCGATCGCAACTGAACCTTGGGCAAAAGGTGAAGTAAAACTAATGTACCGAGACTGTAAAATGGTGCGGTGAGCGCGACTGAAAGCTACTTTGTTTGCATGTAGCGTTTCTCCGCGTCGTGGACATCGGACATGCTGAAAAAGTCGAAGAACTCCATGATGGAGTCGCCGCTGCCGTGGTGGCTCTTTGGTACGGCAGGGTTGGTAGCGACCACGCTTACCGTTGGTGCTGCAGCACGCCTCACGCGAACTGGGGCATCCACGCTGTACTGGAAGCCGCGCTTCATGCACTCCCCGAAGACTGAGAGTGAGTGGCACGACGAGTTCGATGTCTATCGCGATTTCTGTGCTCGTTCACAGCGCCCCCCAATGGTAAGTTGAGAGCGTGCAGCCTCCTCGATCATCATATGAGATAAGCTAGACCCCTGACGTTGCTGTGCTAGACGCTCGAGGATTTCAAGCGAAACTACAAGTGGGAATCGGCTCACCGCAAGCTCGGCCAGTTGACGGCTCTCACGTTCGTGGGCCCGCTGACGTACTTCGCGATGAAGGGTAAGATCCCAATCCCAGCGCAAGCTCCTCTGGCGCTAATTGCTGGGCTGGGAGCAACCCAACTGTACGTCGGCCGAGAAATGGTGGAGAAGAACGTCAAGCCTGCTGGAAAAGGCAGACGCGACCAGAAGCCGATGTTCGAGGGAGCAACCTTCTTCCTCCCGGTTCATGTAAGTTTTTGTAAGATTGGAACGTTGGTTGTTGTCTCTCTCGGTGCAGCTCACGTTTGCTGTTTAACGGTTGCAGTCAGCGCTGTCACTGGCGAATTTTTCGCTTCTAGTCTGGACGGGGCTCGGAATCGTCTCGCCCGTGTCGAGAGCGATCACTGTGCGTGGACTCATGACGCCAGGCGTGTTGAAAGAGATGGGCGAGGTTCGCAAGCACTTTGTGGCGCTCACGGGCCTGGTTGCCGGTACCATTTTCGCGGGTTCGCTGGTGGCGGAGATTGACGGCGGACGCGAGTTTCAAACGTTCCCCAAGATGGGCGACCACTGGATCCCGCACGGCCTCTTCGAGCAGACGGTTGGTTGGTAGCAAGTGCTGATGTTCACGCTCATTAAGCTGCTAACGGTTCTTTCATGTATGTGCTAGCCCTGGCTGCGCAACTTCCACGATAACGTAGCGCTGGTGCAGTTCGACCACCGCCTGTTGGCTTTGACCACGCTCGCCGCGTACACGACGGTGTTCTTGAAGGCGCGGAAGCCCAGCATCTGGACGAACCTCCCGGAGGACGCCAAGCGCGCCATGACGCTGGCGCTCGCTGCTGTTGGCGGCCAAGTACGATAAAGGCCTTGAGTTTGCAGGGGGTTTGCTGTGTTGTTTTTTAACTGTGTTGCATGTGGGCAGGTGTTCTTGGGCGCCACGATGCTGGTGAACGAGGTGCCGACGCCGCTGGCGATGGTGCACCAGGGCGGCGCGGCGCTGGTGCTCGGGTCGTCGCTCTGGGCGGTGCACTCGCTGCGCTTCGCTCGCCCCGGCGGTCTTTTGGGCGCTGCAGTTGCTGCCGCGGCGTCGAAGGTCTCGTGAGCAGCGGAAATGTGTGACGTGTGCTAGTTGAAGTTGCCCTGCGACGAGGCGATTGGCCAACTAAGCTTCATTTCATCCACTCGTTGAAAGAACGAGTTCGACTTTGTATTGGACGAAAATCTGGTGTATCACTGGAATACTTACCGAGACGTGAAGCGAACGCCGTCGCTTGTTGCATTCACCAACGCGCTTCGCATTGCACACGTCAATCCATGAACCAATACGTCGACCACACGCTGCTGAAAGTGCGCGCTGCTGCATTGGAGCCGCCAGTAGCAAATGCCACACAAGCTGAGCCCAATCGATCTGTTGTCAATGTTGTCTCTTGCGTCTGTAGGCGGACGCCCAGCCGTCGCAGATCAAGACGCTGTGCCAGGAGGCCGCCCAGTATTCCTTCTGCTCCGTGTGCGTCAACTCGTCGTACGCGTCGCTGGCTCGCAAGGTGCGGAGGTGGCACCAACAATACTGCCGAGTAAGGATACGTTTGGACTGACGTCTATGCTGCTGCAGACACTGGATGAACTCAAGGACAACAGCAAGGCGCACGTAAAGGTGTGCTGCGCCGTGGGATTCCCGCTGGGGGCCGCCACGACCGCCACCAAGGCGTTCGAGGCCCAGCAGTGCCTGGACGCCGGCGCCGAGGAGATCGACATGGTCATCAACGTGGGTATGCTCCACGCTGAGGCGTACGACTTCGTGCTGCGCGACATCTGCGCGGTCGTGGCTGTGTGCAAGGAGCGCGGCGCTATCAGCAAGGTCATCCTCGAAACGGCGCTGCTGAGCACGGAGCAGATCCGCAAGGCCAGCGAGCTGGCCATCGCGGCCGGCGCCGACTTCATCAAGACCTCCACGGGCTTCTCCACGCGGGGTGCGTCCCCAAAGCTTGCAATGACTCTTGAGTGACGAAGGACTAACAGCTTTGGGCGCTGTGTGCTGTTGGTCGTGTAGGTGCCAGCGACGAGGACGTGAAGCTCATGGCGAGCATCGCCAAGCCCGCAGGCAAACAGGTGAAGGCCAGCGGTGGCATCCGCTCGACCGCCGACGCCGAGAAGATGATCGCGCTCGGAGCCACTCGTCTCGGCACAAGTGCCGGCGTCAAGATCGCCCAGGGCCAGCAGAGCACCGACGCGTACTAACTGAGCTCGTCAGCACATGCTACATGTCCTCATAACGTGTCCGAATCAAAGTGTCCCATACACTGATTACGTAAGTAAGATGCACTGATTGGTCGGTCGATACAGCGAACGCCAATTTTTACCATAACCGAGGTGAAGGTCATTAACGCTTTGGACAACTGAGACCATGTTCACGGGGATCATCGAGGAGATCGGCACGGTCGTGTCCATGCAGGAGCGCAGCGACCTGCTGCTGTGGGACGGCGAGCGCGGCACGGGCTTCGAGCTGGTGGTGCGCGTGACGGTGGCGCTGGAGGGCGCGTACCTGGGCTGCAGCGTCGCCGTCAACGGCACGTGCCTGACCGCCACGGGCATCGAGGAGGACCGCGTGGCCTTCGGCGTGGCGCCCGAGACGCTGCGCCGCACCAACCTGAGCCAGCTCGGGGTCGGCGACAAGGTGAACGTGGAGCGCAGCATGGGCGTGGATGCGCGCAACAGTGGCCACTTCGTGCAGGGCCACGTGGACGGCACGGGCACCATCCTGTCCTTTACTCGCGAGGACGACTCGCTCTGGGTCAAGATCTCGGCCGCGCCCGAGGTCCTGCGCGACGTCGTGACCAAGGGCTACATCGCCATCGACGGCACGAGCCTCACGGTGTGCGAGGTGGACCGCACCAGCGGCTGGTTCTCCGTCATGCTCATCTCGCACACGCAGAACCACATCATCCTGCCGCTCAAGCAGGTCGGCGACCGCGTCAACCTCGAGCCGGACGTGCTGGGCAAGTACGCCGCGCGCTCCATGGGCGGCGTGCTCGAGAGGGTGGACGCGCTCGAGAGCCAGCTGCAGTTCACCAGGCGCGTGACGGCGGGACTCTCGGTCGTCGCCGCTGCGCTGGCCGTCGCGCTCCTTCGGAAGTGAGCGTGGTGCAAGCGAGGTAGGTAGCGCAGTAGCTGTAGTTCTTAAACTAATCCACTCGACACGACGTTGAGGAGGGTGGGGAGTGAGTGACGTTTTGCATTAGATTATCCCTCAAAAAGGTCGCCGTGGTGTTGCTAAGTCCTGCACGAAAGCAAGCTATGTCTCCATTTTCGACTGGAAGATGCCGCCAGCAAGCAGCAGGTTACGCGGCGTGAAGTGGACGCGGTACATGGGCGTCTGCTTGGAGCGCAGCGTCTTGAGGAGGAAACGCGAGGACGGCAGCTCCTGTACAGCTCCCGGCCGTACCATCGGTATAGGCTTCACAAACCGGCTTCGACCGGGGAGGTGGGTGCCGATCGGCGTGTCTGCATCCGATGAGCTCACGTGCAAGTCTTCCATTGCCCCCGACAGTGCTGAATAGGTCGTGGGTTTCTCGGTGAGCGCCTTCATATCCCAAAGACGCACCGTCGAGTCCATACCACCGCTCGCTAGAATCGTGCTCTCCTGGCTAAAGTCCAGCGACGTGACCATGGCCTTGTGGCCCATGAGGGTCTCCAGACGCTTGCCGGCCTGCAGATCCCAAATATTGATGTACTGGTCCTCGCCTGAGCTTGCGAGGTACCGGCCGTTGCGCGAGAACGCAAGACACTGCACCCCTCGAAAGTGGCCTGTGAACACACGGACACACTTGCCGGACTGCACATCCCACAGCCGTACGGTCTTGTCGCTGGAGCCCGTGGCCAGGTAGTTGTGATTCGGGTGAAAGCGCACGCAGTCCACATCCGATAGATGACCTGCAAACACGCGCAGAGGCGTCATGTGGTCCGTACTCCAGAGTCGAGCAGTCCGGTCCATGGAGCAGGTCGCGAAGTAGTATCCGAGCGGCGCAAAGGTAACGTCCCATACAGGAGCACCATGATGCGAGCGGTACACGACCAGATTGCTCTTCGCCGCCAAGCTCCACAGCCGCACTGTCGAGTCAGCTGATGCCGTGAGTGCGAAACGATTGTCAGGAGAGAAACTCGCACCATACACAGCGCTCGAGTGGCCTCGCAGCACAGCCATTTTCTCCTCTTCCTCTGCCTCGGTGTAAGATGGCCCTGAATTGCCGTGGTAAGCAGACCCTGTGGCCGTTCCCAATGGCTGGTCGTCGTTGCGCCAAACACGGAAGGAAGCGTCGTCGCAGGCAGCACCGACCATGGTCACATCGTCACTGAAGCACATGTTGTTGATGTGTGTTGCCGAATTCAGCAGAGTAAAGCACAGGGCGGACGGCAGCGCACTACGACTCACTGGAGCACGGACCCGAATATCCTCAAGAATGTGCTCCTTCCTGTTGGCGGGTACGCGCAGCACGAGTTTCTCCATCACATCAGCGTTGAAAGCATTTTTCCGGTCTGGGAGGGGACCTGTCTCCTCCAACAGCTCCTTCTTCTTGCCTACCGTGCCGTCATTTGACAGCTTTACACGTTTGTGCTTACGGTGTGCATCTGCAGACGCTGTAGAGGCCTTCCCTTTATCTTTTGAACCGTCCGCCTTTTTGTCCCCTTCAGCTACTCCAGCCTCACCACCAGCGCCACTGGCTGAGCTACTGCCTGCTGCTCCGTTGGCAGTTGCACCGCCTTCGTTCCCTGCTTCCCCTTCTTCCGCGGAGGGATCGTGCACCTTGCGCTCGGGAAGGACTCCCCACACTACCGGGATAGCGTTCAGATCGTGCACTGTGTGGCCCTCATTCCCAGTAGCTGCCGCCGATCCGACAGCAGCACGCACCATGTAGTCAACATCATAGGGGCCCGTCGTCAACGTTGTTGCAACTTCACTCTCGCTAGGATGGTCTGACGCAGCAACAGCCTGAGCAAGTTCATCCGAGGTCTTAAATCCGCTGGCGGCATCGTCCTTCGGCTCCAAATTATTCAGTACTTCGCCTGGTGTAGGTGCATCCTGTAGCTGCTGAATCTGTAAGCCCGGTTGGTTCGACGTCACCACGAGATTCACCCGCTCGTTGACAATCGAAAGTAGTAGGAAAAGCCTCTCCTGGCTTAAAAATGTGTTGAGTAGCTCGAAGGACAGCAAACTCATCTCCACGTTGAACTTGCTGTGCAGCACCTCGCGCACGTACTCGTTCTCGCGCAAATGTTGCGGCGAGAACACGAGACTCAGCGTGCGCAGCTCCTCCAGGTGCAGTCTCGTGTGGTCCGCAGCATACCGATGGAAGAAACCCCTGCCCGCCTCCACCAACCCCTTCGACAGCAGCTCCAAGAAGCAGTGCACGAAGATCGGGAAGGCCACCGCGTGCAGCTCGTTGCGGTACATGTCCAACGAGTTGCAGATCCAGTCTAGCAGCTTCCCGTACGCCTCATCGTAGGCCCCCGGATTGCCGCCTGTGAGTCCGTAGAACAACTGCAGCGCCACAAAGCATCACAACCAACCTGTCAGCAACTAAAGTCCACGCTATCTCGTCCTCCAGCAGGCTACTGACGCCGTTCTTTCGGCAGCAAATAGCTAACTCCCAGCGGGACCAGTAGAAACTACTGCCACTGCCGTAGCAATTGTCGTTGCAACGCACCAAGTGGTTCGCCGTGCAGGCCTCCGTGGTCAAGCCCATCTGCCGCGCGTACTTGTCGATGCTGACGTCCTCTATCCGCGCCGCCTGGTCGCCCAACAGTCGTCGCCGCTCTTCCGGTGTGGCTTGGTGCTGCTGGGCTACCCCCTTGGAGACGTGGTAGCCCCTCGTCTGCAGATACTTGAGCAGGAGCTCGTCCATGACGGAGGCGTTGGCATCGGCTTTCGCAGGGCCCCCCAGCGACCGCAGCGCCGCGACGGCGTGCGCCCGACCTGGAGACACCTGGGACAGCAGCGGAGACGCCGCCGAGCGCGGAGAGGCCCCGTGGCCCGCGGGTGAAGCGAGCGACGGCATCGTCTAGTCGCCCTCTTCCCGCCACTAAGCAAAAGACAGAATGAGCGTCGAAGCCGCCCCCTTTCAGCATACGCCGCAATCATTGATGTACGTTTAGTGTGACGTACATAAGGTACGTGGCGCACATGGTTCCTGGTCAGATACTTCGCCATGGAGCTGCTGCAGGAGGTGCTGCTGCTCGTGGCCGCGTGCGTGTCCTGCGCGGGCTGCGGCTTCCTGCTGGCGACGTGGAAGCGCGTGGAGGCGCCCAACTACGTCAGCCGCCGCATCGTCACGTCGCTGGGCCTCGCGGGGCTCGGCACCGCCTTCGCCTTCGCCTTGTGCGTCATTGATCCCCGTTTTTTCTGATCCCGAGAAGCTCTTGGCACTAACGAGGCATTGTCGTGTGCTATTATGTTGCTGCTAGGTCGCTGGAAGTGAACGGGTTTGGACAGAGCTACCGACAGCATGAGGGACTGTGCTACGCGCAGGCGCTGGCACTGCAGTACTTCTACCTGGCGTCGTACCTCTGGACTGCCTGCTTCGCCTTCCATCTCTACCAGATCATCGTCAAGCGGTGCGTCTACATAGACTGTAATTGCAATGAGATTGGCAGTGGTGCTGACATTGGTGCTGTGTGAAATTGATCCAGGAACGAGTACCCGGAAGAATTTTTGTGGGTATATCGCGGTGTGGGATGGGGACTGCCTGGACTGGTGCTGGTATATCTGGTGCTTCGCCAATTGACGGGGCATCTCGGAGTTGGTGGAGCGGATCGTCGGTGGTGCTGGATCACGGTGCACACGACGCATGAAGAGGCAGGAGAAGATCCACTCGTATGGCGACGTGAAGGTGCATTGCAACAGCTCTTGCTGTTCTACGCACCTGTCCTCTGTGTATTTGTCTTCAACGTGGGCGTCTACCATGCCATTCTCAAGTTCCTGTACATGGACCCCATGGCGCCACGCTTTCGGGAGAAGGTGAAGCTTTATCTGGGGATCTTCTTCCTCTGCTCGGTCTGGGGGGTCATTAACCGACTGGTGCAATTCTTCCGCGTTGACCACACACCGAACGAGTTCCTCGGCGTAATGGAGAGCGTCTGCGATCCGCTGCAACCTCTATTGAACGCTGTGGCGTACGGAACGAACAAACAGTCCTTAGAAGCATATAAGGAGCGGTTTTGTCCTGGTTGGATCTACTCTTCGCTGCCGTCCTCCGACGAAGAAGAATCTTCAGGTATTGACGACTCCCCATTGCTGCCAAACGTTGTCGGTGCACCTGAAGCCTCACCGTTGGACCCCCTCGACCGCGAATTCGGCCACTACTTCGATCAGCGCGCGCCTCGCAGTAAAGCATTCCGCCAACACCGCACGAGGAGTGTGAGTCGATGAGCATCTCCACTCAGCATAATGTAAATAATACGACCCGCGTTGTGGCGTTCTCAAGCACAGATTCGGCTAACCCACCACTTAGACAGCAAAACTAGCAACATTCGATTGCTAGCTAAATTAACGCAGCTGATAAAAGGATGTCAGTAGAGCTAAACGCCTTCCGACCTAACTGTCTTGCTTTGGTTCTTCAACGTATCACTGGTTTGTCCAACCTAACCGGGCGAGTTATTCCCACCGAAGCTCGGTTCGCTTCCCTGACCTTAGAAGAGCGAAGGGGAACCCGCAGCTCCCGTCGATCGGGGCTGCGAGCCGTGCTCACTCTTGATCTTGAGGTAGTAGTCCTGTACAATCACCAAACACATCATAATTAGTTTACAATGTCACCTTGCAACTGCAGTGCACACCCACAGTGGACGTACCCAGATGTACTTCCGCTTGTTGGCGTCCTGCAGCAGCTTGACGACCTCGGGCACGAGATCCAGCGTCTGCTCAGGCGTGAACTTGCTGTCCAAGTAGGTGACGAACTGGTCGTCCGTGCATCGGTTCTGGCCGTAGTCCTTACAGCTGGTCTTGAACTCGTCCACGCCGGCCGGGCCTGAGAAACTCTCAATGAGTCGCAGCACGCGGTCGTACACGACCTGCACGTCCGGGCCGACGGCAGCAGCGGGCATGCGGTCCGTGAAGGGCGACATGAGCTTCTGCTTGAGGTTCTGCACGCCGCCCGACGGCGGGATGCTCACCACGCGCTGCAGCGCGTCGTACAGCTGCGAGGCAGCCGCAGGCTGGTCCACGGCGCCGGTCAGGATCTCCGTCGGGGTGATATCACGTCCATAGAACTTGCGGTTGATCTCGGCTCTCGCGAGGATGCCCGAGCCCTGCAGGCCCACGCCGCCGAAGAGGCCCTTGCTGTGGCTGTACGTGTAGTTGGGGGCCACGCCTGAGGAGCTGAAGTTGGCGTTGGCGCCGGCTGCGCGGCCGTAGGGACCCGCCGCGAACTCGAGGTTGGCGCCGGCCGAGAGCTGGCCCTTCTGCATGAAGCTCTTGACGGCCGTGTCCGAGTTGAGGATGATCATGAACTCGATCATCTGCGCGCCCATCTCGGCGCCGAAGCCCATGCCGGCCGTGCCGATGGCGCTGGGGGCCGACCAGCGGCCGTCGGGCAGCTTGGAGATGACCACGCCCGTGCCCACCTTGCCCGTCCAGATGAAGCCGGCCTTGACGACCGTGAGGAAGGCCAGGCCCTTGGCCTCGTGGAGGAGGTCGATGGGGATGCGCTTGTCCTGGTCCAGCGACGGGTTGAACAGGTGCTCGAGCGTCTGCTCCGCCGCGCGGATGGCGCCTTCCATGGTGGTGATCTGCTCCGTCATGGCTGTGAGAGAGTGCGAGGGAGTGCGGGTTCTTCCGTTAGAGATCCTCGCGCCGCTGTTTCTGTTGTGAGCAGGAGCGAATAGCGGAGCTCTCCGGCGGAGTCTAACGTGGTGTGGATTTTGTGTGTCGCATTTCTGAGGAAGAATCCCAGCAGATTGGCCTAATCATTTCGGTAAATGGACAAAAGTTGGGATGACGGCCGTCTGATCTGCAGGTGCCATGACTCGATCATGTCCCCGCTGTTCACGCTCCGCTGCCCTGCATCGCCATGCAAACAAACGCCTCTCGACCGTGCATCGTGTGTATATTATACGCTTGGCTGGTTTAGAGTCGCATCTGCGCGAGGTAGTCGCCTAGAGTCGGGGTGTTCGTGACCTCCAGCATGGCCTGGCCCAGCTGCTCGTAGTCCTTGCGCTCGTTGTACATCTGCGCGCTAATGCGCACGTAGAGCTGGTCCTGGAACGGCACCACGCGCACCACGATGCGGTACCGGTCGTCCAGGAAGTCCATGATGGCGTCGCACAGCGGCAGCGCCTCATCGTGCGACAGCGGCGTGCCGTCCGAGTTCGTCGGCCACGCCACGGGTATGCGCACGTTACATACGAACGGAGCGCGCTGCCACCCCGGCAGCAAGATGTTCGTCTTCCACGTCGTGGCCAGGTACTCGCCGGCCCAGTCGATCAGCGACTTGTTGTGCGCGTACACGCGACTCACGCCCACGCTCTCGTAGAAGTCCAGCGACGACACGATCGTGAGGAAGTTGGCTTCATCTCGCGTGCCCTGGATCGCGAACTCTTCGACGAAGCCCTGGCCGTACGCTAGCGACGTCACTACAGGACGCACGGTGTTTTGGTACCCCTTGCTCACGTGCAGGAACGAGGAGGACTTGCAGCCGAACAGCCACTTGTACGACGTGCCCACGTAAAAATCGGCACCCAGTTCATTGAGGTTGAGAGGCAGCTGGCCCGGAGCGCTGGCGCCATCCACCAGCACGGGGATATTCCGCGCGTGGAAAATCGGGATCAGCTTCTCCAGCGGCAGCACGAAACCTGTGGTGCTGGCAATGTGGTCGAGCACGGCCAGCCGCGTGTTGGGCGTGATCGCATCCACCACCTGCTGAACTAACGCGTCGTAGCTCTCGATGGGCAGCACGACGTCCACCACCTTGAGCTCGACAAACTCCTGCGTACAGTAGCACAGGTGGCGCAGCGTGTTGAGCACCGCCGAGTCTGTAGAACGAGAAGCAAGAAAAAACAGCAGTACAAAGTCAGCTTTCTTGCCAGCACAAGGCGTCCAATGCAGTGCTTCCCATCCAATGCGCAGGCAGAACGTACACGTGAGGTTAAGGCACAGGACTTCGTCGTCGTTCTGCAAGTCCAGCGACTGCAGCACGGCGTTCATGCCTGTCGTGGCGTTAGTCACGAAGACGAGGTCCTCTGCGTCTGCGTGGATGAAGCGCGCGAGGTGCGACGCCGCCTGGCGCAGCATCACGGGCACCTCGCGGCGCATGAAGCGGTCCGGGTTCATCTCCATCTTGTTGACGAAGTGGGCTTGCGCCTGCATGACGGGCTTGGGGGCCACGCCGTACGCGTTGTGGTTGAGGAAGATGGTGTTAGGCTCGAGGTTGAACACGTTGCGGCACTCGCGGCCCAGCACGAGGTTGCGCAGGTAGCAGCGGCTGTCGGGCCAGAGCGTCGTCATGCCCTGCGTGCTGAACTCCTCCGCGGTCGGCGGGGGCGTCGTCGTCTGCCGCTGTTGCTGCGCGTCTTGCTGCATGCTTCCTGCGACCGGCTGAGGCTTCGCGGCGGCTGCAGGCGGTCCGGTGTGCGCGGGCGCTGGAGCTGCCGACGGAGCGACGGGGGTTGACGCCATTTTCATCGGTTCTGGCGCGGCTTTGGCGCGTGGGGGGAGGGTCACTAGAAAGCTGCGGCCCCGAAGCGGTTCCTCTGGTGGGCGGGGGTGCGTGTAGGCGGCACAGGAGCGAGCGCCCGAGCAGAAGTCCAGGCTGCTGAGTGTCTTGAGCCTTTTCGACTTGTGACGTCGACGGTCGTTCCGTCGCTCTGGTGGCGGCGCGGCCTAAAATTAGTGGGCTGGCTAATTCCTGTCGTATCAACAGGATGATGAGACAATAAATAGGGGAGATGGCGACTTAAAAACGAGTGGCTGGAACGGATTGCATGGAATAAAACGGTGCGCGCCGTGTTTATACGTCCGCTAAGATTTTCCTACACCAGAGAAGACAAGCCGACTAAACGCCACTGAAGGTCTACAACCCCCCTATCGGACGCTCGAGACCCGTTTACGGGATTTATTTCTTAAAGTCTCTTGGCAACAGGTTCAACGCGGTGCCTGGCGACGTGGAATTGAAGAGCGAGCTGCTTGGCCAGCCCATACACGCGCGCTATATGCGCTGATTGGCGTTGTGGCGCCGATCCCCGTGACTGGGCCGCTCCGTTGCGAGCCATTGGCTGCGCACAAAGACATCGGTAAGCGGGGCGATTACGAGGTCGTTTTCGTGCCACATCGGCCGCGCACCCCGAGTCTGTCGACGAGGGCCCAAGGAGGGAACATGTCAGCGAAGACCGAAGGCGAACGGAGAGTATGGCAGCGGAAACGGTGTCAAGGTGAGGGTCTCGCTGCAGTAAATCGTTGGCTGTCGGTCAGACGGCGCCGACGCGCCAGTGCAGCCCCGGAATGATTTCCCTGCGGCAGTTTATAGCGCTGTAATCTGCAATCATGCTTTATGCTATATTAAATGAGATCATGATAACAGTATCCATATCGCTTTCAGAAAGCTATGGAATATCGCAGGGATAACGCGTGATGAGCAAAGTTGAAGTGGAACAGATCGAGTCGATCATTCTGACCATTGCTCAGCAGTAGCCGCCGCAGTATGCGTCGCTGCCCGGGACGCGCGCCGGGCCGACCTCCACGTCGATGGCGCGGAGAAGGCCGTTCTTGCGTGCCGCTTCGGGGCCGTCCTTCAAGATCAGGTGGTCGTGTGACGTGGCCGCCTCCATGAAGAAGAGCTGGTGCTTGCCATCGGCGTCCGTGCCCAGCTGGCACGCAAACACCGACTTCTTGACCCCGTTGGCGCCGAAGCCGATGACGTCGAGCACCTCGCCACCCTCCTTCACGCGGACGAGGCCGCCGCTGGTTTGGTACATCCCGGACTGCACGATGCTCGCCCAGACGCAGCCCTCCGCGTCTAGGCAGATGCCGTCTATGGGCGAGCCCACATCGGCCCACAACCGGCCGTTCGCCAGCCTGCCGTCCTCGTCAATGTCGTACGCCGTCAGTCGTCCCTCGAACGTCTCCCCAACAATGAGCGTCTTGCCGTCGGGGGTGATGATCATCCCGTTAGGGAACACCACACCCGTCGCCTCCACACGGACGGCGCCGTCCGTGCCGATGCTGACGATCGCAGAGCTCGCAATTGACATGAAGTCCTCGTGGTGGAAACCGAAGCTGCCGAGGTACGCGCGGCCGCTTGTGGCCACCACCATATCGTTGGCGCGAACCCGCGTCACGTCCTTCACGTCCGCGTAGAGCTTGGTCGTACTGCTCTTCTCGTCGAGGACCAGCACCTGACGCTTGTTCATGGATGAGATCAGCAGGCGGCCATCCGGCAGCCAGCCCAACCCGGACAGCATGTCCTCCGGATCCTCGTACACCAGCGTTCTCTTCCCCGTTGCCAGCGAGTACTTGATGACCTTCTTGTCGTGCATGTCCGTGAAGTAAACCTCCCCCGTTGGAATTCGGAAGCGCGGGCCTTCGCCGTAGACAATGTCGTCTAGCAGAGTTCGCGCCTGTGGGGCGTGGGGGTCTTCTGTCCACAACTTGCGACCGAGCCAGTACCCGAGGAACCGGAACGGGAAGACCAGCATGCGCACGTTCGGAAACACCTTCGGGAAAAGCTCCTGCTGCTGCTGCTGCTGAGCCTTCTTCACGTCGGGGATCAGCTCAGCCACTGGCTCATGTTCCTGCTCCGGCTGGGTCGATGCGGTGGCTGGCATGGTCGTTGAGTTCTCGAGATTTGGTGGCGAGGCAAATTGCCGAATGACCGTGCACTGCGGCGTGCGGACAGATACATGTATTGAAGCTAGGACAGCAGCCTGGTCGGGTTGCACACAGAGACTGTCAGTGTTAAGCTTATCATTGTTAAACAAATGTTCATTGTTAAACAAGGGATGCCACTCATTGAAGTGCCGCATCTAGTTCAACGTGAACACGTTGACGTGAACCAAAATCGCAAGCACCTAGCAATAACCTCCGCAGTAGCTGTCGTTGCCCGGGATTCGCGCCGGGCCTACCTTCACCTCGACAGCCCTCGCTTGCCCGTTCTTCCTGGCAGCCTCCGGGCCGTCCTTCCAGATCACCTGGTCGTAGCATGTGGCCGCCTCCATGAAGAAGAGCTGGTGCTTGCCGTCGGCGTCAGTCCCCAACTGACACGCGAAGACCGAGTTCTTGATGCCGTTGGCGCCGAAGCCCAGCACATCGAGGATTATGCCGCCTTCCTGCACACGCAGGATCCCTCCACCCGTCGGATAGAGACCCGACTGAGGGATGCTTGCCCACACGCAGCCTTCGGCGTCCAGGCAGATGCCATCCACGAACGATCCGACGTTGGCCCACACGCGGCGGCTGCTCAGCCTGCCATCCTCACCGACGTCGAAAGCAGTGAGAAGGCCGGCGAAGGTCTCGGCGGCAATGAGCGTCTTGCCATCAGGCGTGATGACCATCCCGTTGGGGAAGATCATGTCCGGTGCCTCGACGCGAACGTCCCCGTTGATTCCAACGCTTGCGATGGCGGATCTCGAGTACGCGGCGATGTTGGCCATGTCAAAGCCGAAGCTTCCCACGTAGGCGCGACCGGACTGAGCCACCACCATGTCGTTGGCTCGGAACGACGTGACGGCCCCCACATCTGCATAGACCTCCGTCGAGCTGGTCTTCTCGTCGTGCACGAGCAGTCGGCGTTTGTTCATGGACACAACTAGCAGCCTCCCGTCCGCGAGCCAGCCCAGACCCGAGAGCATGTCCTCCGGGTCCTCGTAAACCAGCTCCGTCTTGCCAGATGACAGCAAATGCTTGAGTACTCGCTTGCCGTGCATGTCGACGAAGTACAGCGCCTGTGACGCAGCACGGAAGCGAGGGCCTTCGCCGTAGATGATTCCCTTCACGAGGGTCCGAGCCTGAGGAGTGTTAGGGGCCGGCGACCATAGCTTCCACTGCAGCCAGTAGCCCACGAAGCGCAGAGGGAGGAAGAGCACGCGGACGTTCGGGATCGCCCAGGAGAACAGGTCGACCTTCGCCAGCTCTTGTTGCGCGGTCATCGCCGCGGATGCTGCTTGGTCGTCTGAAGCGGTGTGATCCGGTGGGACGGTCAGTGGATAGGATATGGTCAGCCGCCTGTGGTTACGAACGGGTGCCCACCACAGGACCTCAAGCAGTCGCTGCGCCGTGACGAGAACACTCGACTGCGATCGCTGCAGTTCCAGTCCCGACTGTCTAACGACGCCGTGGAGACGGCCGACAGCGCCCTGGAGCAGAGGACCTTGGTACGCTTGGCACGGATGCTCTCCTCCGACTCACGCACACACCGGCGACAAACAGTTTGTCGCCTCTTGACGACTTTGCGCTGGAGTGGTGAGAAGTGGCTGAGCAGCTTGGAAGCACTGCATCGTCGACAATTGACACTCTGACACACTGAACAGCACTTGTCGATGGTGAAGCAGCCACCGACCCACCGTCTGCAAAGGCGGCAGCAACTCGAGTCGGGCTCGCTGTCCGCGTTTCGGCTCTCCCGGCTCAACCACACGAGCTTCTTCATCTGTGAGCAGGTTCGGATCCGGGCGATGGCGAGGGTGGCTTCGACGCACGAGTAAGTTTGGGCGGCTGGGAGCATGCGGCCGTTGAGCTGCCAGAACGCTCGGACGTGTACCTCGACAGTGTTGGGGCTCTTCTGGCGATAGACATGGTAGAGCGACACGTTGCCTCGGACGAGTTCGCGGTCGTCTATCGGCTGAGTGTCAGGGATGACCACTGAGTGAACGATGTGGTAGCCGACACGTTCGCCGTTGCTGTTGGTCGCGACGCCCGTGGACTCGACGTACGTGAAATCTCGAGGCCGAGCGAGCGCGCGGATGGTCTTCGGACCCGCGTTCACGGCCCATTTGAGTGTCAAGCTGCGCCATGGATCCTCAGGCGTTGGAGATACGACCGAGGCCAGTACGCAGCAGTCCACGATGTTATCTCCAACGCAGGAGCTCTTGAGCATCGTGTCTTCGGCGGTGGGGCTGACAACACCGAGCATGACGTCGTCCAGCGTGCCGGATAAGGTCCCGACGCACAAGAGCGCTTGGATCTGCCCGGGCGGCGGGTGTTCGTGGTTGGAGATCTTGCCGTTCTCCTCGACCATCGTGATGTTGTCGTCCGGGTGCGATACGTCCACTGTGCCGTCGCGATAGAGTGCCAGACCGCCGTTCTTCTTAACGAGCTTCCAGGCGTGGTGAGTGTCCTCCCTCACGTCTCCGTGGCAGTCCGTGGTGAAGCAATCGCAGTCGTGCAGAGCTGCTGCCGTGAGCGCGTTCGCGAACTGTCGCAGGAGGTTCGTCTCGTCGGTGTCGGGCTTCCTCGTCGGGTACGGCGGAACAGGTAGCGGGTACATGACCGACGGTTAAGGCAGCGGTGGCACAGCGGTGTACACGACGACCTTTGCTCGCTTCGATGGGAATTGCAGAGTGATGCAATGGGGAGTAGCTCGTTTCGATCACTGCCCGAGCTATTAGACTTGGGACGGCCGTTGTCGACCGAGAACCGCCATGTAGAAGTAGTGGTTGACTCAAGTGATGCTCATTTGTTTTGTGCAGGGCGGGGCCATCACCAATGGAGCACGCTATTAACAGCTATTGTAGTGTGGGTGGAGGCGAAATCAGACGCGGAGACCCCACTGCTGCAAGCCATACAAATGCTAATGCTGTGGATGGCCCAGACGAAGTGGCGGTGCCCGTCAGAGCGCTCTATGGTGCCTAGGGACATCAAGTCCTTCGCACCTGTCCGGCGACTAGCAAATATGGAACGGTCCACATGGACCCTCCTTGGTTAAACCACTGCACGAGACGGTGGCTGTCCGGATAGGCTATAGCCGCAGTCGTGCAAGTGCCCTCGACGATCTCTCGTGGTTGATAATTTGTTTCGCGATGAAGCGCTCCTGGCGATTTGCTTGGGCAAAGCACAAGTGCATTTCCATGTTGAAGGGGACGTGTCCAGCCACTTCAACATGGACAGTTGTGGACGGATCTTCGGCGACGGCTACGAGCTGGTGCAGCCGCAAGTCGGCCGTTTAACACCCCGCCGCAAAGTTTCATCTGAATAAAGCGTCTCAGACGCCACACTCGGAATCAACTCGCTAATGGAAACCTCGCGTCGAGATCTGCTTCGGCAGCAGCATCTTGTGGGGTTGGAGCCGCCACACCATCGCTAGGACTCGCGGGGCCGACGCCCCGAAGTGGCACGAGCTTCCACCAGTGAACTGACTCGAGAGCAAACTGTCAAAGCGCCCGCAGCGTGGAAGTACCACGCTGGTCGGCATTGTCGAGGCCACTCGCGATCAATCGCGGCTTCATTGCCATGCTCAGCGGATGCCAGCTCGCTTGAATCAGACTCGATCTCCGGTCTTGAGCGCCGTTCGATCTTGGCCACCACGGGTGGTCGTCCAGGCTGCGCCGATCCACAGCGACACCCACCGCACTTGCCAAGTTGAAGTCTCCGTCACAAGCGACCATGACCAAGTTCCCGCTCGAGAGCGCTCCGTTCCCGCCCATTCACTTCATCGACTCGGACAAGGAGCTGCTCCTGGAGCTGGCCGACGACTTTGTCGCCCAGACGATCGAGGACTACGAGCGGCACCTGCACTACAACAACGGCCTCGTGAATTCAACGCAGTGGGTCCGAGTCAAGCAGTTCGAAGACGTCGTCGTGTACGAAGACCGCCAGGCGCTCAAAGAGC
The DNA here is from genome assembly GCA_019155715.1 of Phytophthora pseudosyringae. Lineage (NCBI taxonomy): Eukaryota > Oomycota > Peronosporomycetes > Peronosporales > Peronosporaceae > Phytophthora > Phytophthora pseudosyringae. Next base: position 73,358 of record JAGDFM010000007.1, read on the forward strand.
GTCGACTGTCTCGCGTCAGTCCGTCACGCGCCGCCAAGCGCAACGAAGACATGCTCAAGCTGCTCTGGTCCGGCACGATCCTCGGCGACCTGGACGACGTCATGTTTGCCGCCGTCAGCCGGACGGCCGAGGAGACGAAAGTCAAAGCCGCGTACGTCGAGAGCAACGTCGTCGACGTTGCAGTCCTCAACACCCTCGTGCACCCGACGAGGGAAGACCCGTTCCACGGCGTGCAAGTCAAGTGGGCGGTGAACGCCGGTCCGCCCATGATGCGGTCCGTCGTGCGGTGTCGAGACTTTGTCTACCTCGAGTCCACGGGGATGACCACCACGTCCACCGGCGAACGCATCGGCTTCCAACTGCTGCACTCGATCTCGACCCCTGGCGCGCCGGAGCTTCACGAGCACAAGCTCGTTCGAGGCAACATGACCCTGTACCATTTGTTCCGCCAGAAGAGTGACGGGGTGGTCGAGACGTACGTGAAGGCGTTCATCGACTTGATGGGCGACATGCCTCTCCGAGTCGCGACGACGCTGTCGACGAGCGGCGTGGTGACCGTGTGGAAGCTTGGGGAGTACGCGCTGATGAAGAAGCTCAACTGGATGCTGAGTCAGCGGCGGGCGATCGTCCCGGTCAAGCGCTCGGACTGGTGCGCTACATGCAACAAGAGCTTCCGAGGCAACATGGCGCGCCGACGAGCGTGCAAGATATGCATGAACGAGATCTGCGCTCGGTGCTGCGTGCCCAAGAGGATGTTCTTCGTGCCGGTGCACAGTCGAGCGGTGGTGCGGAAGAGTACCAGCGTGTGCACGGGGTGTATCAAAAAGACGCCGTTCGTGAACAGCGTGGACATTACGCTGGGCGAGCTCTCGCGGACCACCGGGCCCTTCAAGGCGTACACGTACTGGGCCTCGCCGACCTCGTCTTCATCGTCTATCATGTTGTAGGTAAGCGGCGATCGGGCCGTGAGTGGAATAAATGTACATGTTGTTGCTGTTGTCGGGTAGTACTCGGCGTTCAACATGTTAAGCCCATCAAAATTCGGGGAACGTGTGGAGCTAGTCACGGCCAGGTCACCTTTACCGGTCTGAAGCGCTTGGCAGCTCCAGTCAGAGCTCCGTGCACTGCCGTTTAACGGGAAGTGAGTGCAGACAGGACTGTTGGCATGATGCAGCAGTGACTGGCAGCGAGAATGGATTTTCATCCGCGAAGCGGTGGCGGAAGGCGAGTGCACCCAGCGCATTGGCGTCGAGGTGGCGAGGCGAACGGCACGCGGAGGCGTGGAAGGCGTGAGCGATAGCGCCCAGCGGAAGCCGCGACCATTACTGTTCGCTGACTGCCAAATGGAACTAGCGAAATGGCTGTCAATATCTATCGGAGACAACACGAACGATGACTGCCCCTCGTCGCATGGTCAGAAGCTCTGCAGCTTATCGCCGTCGTCACCGCTGACGTCGGTGATCACTTGGCTGCACTATTCTGTCCGGCTGCCGTTCACTCCTGCATTGGCCTTCACGTACTCAAGCCGCATGAAGTTCCCGCTCGCACACGCGCCGTTCGCGCCGCCGCGGCTCGGTGAGGGCGACCGCAAGGAGGTTGTGGAGCTGGCCGACCTGTTCGTGCAGCAGACGCTGGACGACTACGAGACGCACCTGGACATGCAGCGCGGCGTCGTGGACGAGGTCCGCTGGAAGACGGTCAAGCACTTCGAGGACGTCGTCGTGTACCAGGAACGCGAGGCCATGCGTCCGCGTCGCCTGACGCTCGCCATTTCCTCGTCCGGCTCAGGCTACGAGCACCGCGAGAGACCCAATGAGATGCAGAAGCTGCTCTGGTTCGGAACCGTGCATGGCTCGCTCGACGACATTATGTACGGGGTCATCAACCCCACAGCTGAGGAGGCCAAGGTCAAGGCCTCCTACGTCGGCAGCAACGTACTCGACTTCGCCGTGCTCGACACCATCGTGCGCCCCACAACGGACGACCCGTTTCGAGGGCTACAGATCAAGTGGGCGGTGAACGGTGGCCCGTCAATGATGCGCCCCATGGTGCGGTGTCGAGACTTTGTCTACCTCGAGTCCACGGGGATTGCGACGAGCTCCAGCGGCGAACGCATCGGCTACCACATCCTACACTCTGTTGTGGTGCCTGGCGCGCCGGAGCTCCACGACCACAAGATCATCCGAGGCAACATGGCGCTGTACCATCTGTACCGCCAGAAGAGCGACGGGGTGGTCGAGACGTACGTGAAAGCGTTCATCGACGTGATGGGGGACATGCCCTCGAGTATTGCCACGCTCGTCTCGGCCAAGGGCGTCGTGTCCGTGTGGAAACTCGGCGACTACGCCGAGATGAAGAAGCTCACGTGGCTGCTGAAGCACAAGGCGGTGCGCTCGCATCAGAACAGCAGCTCGAGCTGCTGCCGCGTGTGTCATAAGGACGTCAGCGGCGCGCTGTCGCGCCGACTCGCCTGCTGCATTTGCTCCAGCTGCGTCTGCTCCCGGTGCAGTGTTCCGAAAAAGCTGCACTACATGTCGCCGCTCACCCGCACAGTGATGCAGACGTCCGTGGCGGTGTGCGCCCCTTGCATGCGGACGTTGCTGACGACGAGCGGTCTGGACGCGGCACAGGCCGTGGTAGCCAGGAGTGGCCTCAACCGCGGTGACTTCCACGACGGCGGGTCGATCAAGGACACCTCGTCGTCGTCGTCGGCCTCTTCGCACGCGTGGTAAGGAAGTCAATGTAGAGCAATGTGCATAGGCCTAAGCTTAGCATCACCAGGCTTCGTCAATGTAGGTTTTCTTGCCTACTGCCTGTATTAGTCTCTTGGAGGCATTTTTAAAACCTTAATGTAGGTACTACATGTATTGTATGTATTTAGATACATCGTGGCTGTGATGGATCTAACTAGTGTCCTCGAAGGATGCAGCTTCAACCATTTCGAAGTACTGGGCCGCATGCATTTCTCCTTCCAAAGAGAAATCTGTAAGTCGCGTTCGATGCTTGCACTTAATGCGCTTGAGATTGCTGAAGTCAGCCTCAACTGTGTGAGTCCCTGGTGGGATACTTGCAAGGCCCAGCGAACATCTTTAGTGAGCCGAACCGTTCGTCAAACTCAGGCTCATTCCATGCTTTGTTGATATCCAGGCCCGATACGCGATCGACCAAGTTCTTCACTCTGCGTTCATTGCTGTATTCTTGCTGAAGATCCTTCCGCTCAGCCCAAATGATGCTGATTACACCACCGCCATACGTGTTCGACAAACGAGGTTCGTGCACAGTCAGGAGTTTTTAGAAGTCTTCGTCTTTGGACAAGAGCATCTCTTTTGGAGTCGTCATTGTAATTGTTGACGGCTCAATTGCCACACGAATGCTCAGCACTCGGACAATAAATTGGTTCACAGCGTCACGAACGGCTAGAAGTAGCTGTTGTTGCTCATCTACAAGAAGGCTAGTGTATAGCGCTACTGCGTAGGGTGATGCTTTGCAAATTTGGGTTTCGATCTTGACATCACTCAACATAACTTCACCCTTCCCGTTGTTTTCCTCGAACCTGTTTTGGAGCGTACTGCCCAACTCATGCAGGGCATCGTATTGCTCACTCGATGTCACCTTCTTGTACTGTAGCTTAGCGAAGCACATCTTGAAGCTCCGGACGATATCGGCAATGAAGAAGAGAACTAGCCACCATGTAGTACTCGAAACACCATACTCCTTCTCTTTTTACATCTCTAAAAGGCGAGGATATTGTCTTTCAAGAAACTGACATGAATCATGAATGGAATCCAAGCGAGTATCTGCGTAATTCGGACAGCTGCCGACAATTATGCGAACCGTGTCATGCATGTGTGTGAACGAGATCTCACCACCCAGTACAGATCTAAACTCAACGAAATCGTCAAAAACAGAGAGGACGATCCAACAGCCAGGTTCAATTGGTGGCTTCCGCACCAGTTTGCCACGACACCTCGGCCGCCAGCCGAAGTACATGCATCTCTCATCACTTCACGAATCCACGTCGACACCCAAGCATAGTAGCTGCTCCGTCAGTAGCTATTCCAATCAACTTTATCAGTGCATCTTGTCCAGCAATATCTGTCAAGCCTGCAATCACTAAGTCTGCATAGTTGCGGCCTGTGTGACCTAAAGTCCCGGTTGAAAGTTTCGAACATACCCATCCAACGCAAAAGACAGTCGCACATCTAGATAACCTTGGGCTAAATGGGTAGGTAGCTCCATCAATCATGACAGAGAAACCCCATGAACGACGGATAAGCTCTCCAAACACAGCTAAATTGACTGCCGCTGCCATGCGTACTGCCTGCCGAATCTGCTTTTCAGTGGGAGTCCCCAGTTTCATGTTCATGAGTCGCTTGCCAAGAACGACGAATACGTTCGCTGCACCTCGATAACTAATAGCACCAGACACGCACTCTAAAATGGTCTCGAATTGGTATCGGTTGGATATTGTGATCGTGCTGCTCCCATCTTCTTGCTCGTCCTATTGACGCGTTCCAAGACCGCTCGCAGATTTTATCTGTTCTAGCTGCTAAAAACGGAAGAAGACTACGCGACCCGCGGTATTCACTGCTTTCCGTAAAGACAATATCATGAAACATGCTCTCAAGCAGCACCCTTTACGATGGAGAGAATACGACGGTCTTCCTCTTGATGAGATGGCCCGTCGCGACTACTTTCGCCGTGACCGCACAATTGTGTCGTTCCTACCCTCTCAATCTGCGTTTTGCTTTTCGGTGCCGCCTGGTGTCATGGATACAATAAAGCGCCCATATGTGAGACAGAATCGGCATATAGCATCTAAAACTCGACCGCTGCTCGTCTTGCTGCCAGGTTTGATGCCTAGTTCCATCTCGTACTTCGGGATCCATTCATCGCGCTTTCCAAGAGATGCATTGCCTTTCGTGTTGTCTCGAAGAGCGTCGTTTACACTCAGAGGAGGTTTGGAGGACCGAGTCCTGGCCATGGCGCCGAGAAGGCGCCTCGGGAAATGAGCTTGTGTTGGATCATTCTTTCTCAGGGCATTATGTGTTGGTTTCGCAACGACTCGAGGTGGGTTTCGTATCGAGCATAATGTATCCATCGTCTTCATGGAGGCATTTTTGAATCCTTAATGTAGGTAGTGCGCCCGGGCTATACACACAATGCCTACATTGACGAAGTCTGTGCATCACGCAGTACCTTTTGATCAAGGTGTTGCCTAGATAGACATGTGCATGACCGGCCATCATTCAGCACAAACAGTTGATACCATTGAGAGACGCTACGCGGTCCGCGCGTGGGATGCGTGTAATTGCTTCTTGTGCCGGAAGCACAAAAGAAAGCACAAGGCCGGTCGCTCGACGGCCCCCACGGTTTTCCTGTAGAGCTCGACCGTATTTGAGAATGTCTCTCGAAAGAGGTGAAGGAGAGAAGTACTCGTCGTAAGTCTGGAGGATACCGAGTGGACCAGAGTTACACCGGTAGCTTCGATGAAGACGAAGTGGCGCAGCCGAACGAGTCGCTTCAACTCTACAACCGGCCGAGAAGCGGAGACCATCCACTTGTTCTGCAGCCCCTTGAAAGGGTCATACGGCGTCGCGGTCAGGATTGAGGTCGCTGTTTGTTTTCAGGCTTTAGATGTTGGAGCACCTGGGAGTCGACCACGTTGCTCACCACGTACGCGGCTTTGGTTTGGACCTCTCCGTCGTTCTGGTTGCTGACTCCTTACACGACGTCGCTCAAGCTGTCGTCGAGCATGCCACGCCAGGCTAGTCTGGGACACCAATCTTCGTCCGCGTCGGTGCAGCTCGATTTGGGTCGGTAGTAGCGCAACTACTACATCAATATCCATCATCTTCAGCCGAGATTCTGTGGACCCGCAGACCCAGAAACGAAAGTTCTGCACTGAGTGCATCAGCAGAGCGAGCCATTCCAGCGGTCTACATATTCACATCGACGAGCTTGCACAAGCAACGGGGACGGCCGACTTCACGGACACGTGTCAACTTTGGCGCTATCGTCGCCCGACAGCTCTCGAGACTCCTTTCGAGGGGCTCAAGCGGTCTGTTCCTTTGACGATCACTCGAGCACGTCCATATCGTCATTCGACACCGTGACTCCTTTCGAGGGCTCTAATTGATAGCAAAAAAATTACTTAGAACCCCGATCGAAGCGGGCGTTGCTTCCACGACGGCGAACGATGCAGGTGAATGTCGACAGCAATCTATCAGCATTGATATGCGTTGAAGTATGCGTCTTGATCTGATCGATAGCGAGGGCATCGGAGCTGTTGCTATTATACCAGTACGGTTGAAGCCGGCAGCTGCCGTGGGCTTCAGCTGGTGAAGTGCCATCATGAAGGACGCACTGCTGGCGAAAACAACGGGATTAGGCAAATATACAGCAGAACCCCCCCGACTTGCATTGATGGGGCTACCTCCTCCCTATCGCACTGCGATGAGACCTTGTTGTGCTATTTTGGCAAGTAGAGAGCGCAAGCCATCGTCCACCCCCGCCAGTCCTGAGCTGCCACCTGTTGTGTCCGTTGCTTGAGTTCTTTGGCGTGAGTTCTTATCGCTGATCAGGACCAGGAGTCTCCAGCCGGTTTCGGCTTCTGAGGAAGGTGTCAAGGCCTTGCGAAGGCATTGGCTGCGTTCGTGACGTGTTCGAGTGCTGAGATCGGAAGAGAGGCCAACAGCAGTCGAGGCGGCCAGCCCTTGAAAGCTCTCTAATGTCTAGACACTTCACCTTTCGCCTTCCGAGCCTCATCCCATAGCAAGCAAGCAGCCATGAAGTTCCCGTTGTCAGCGTGCCCGTTCCAGTCTGTGGAGCTCACCGAGAGCGAGAAAGACACCATCCAGTCTATCTCCGATGACATCCTGTCCGAGACAATGGCCGAATACGAACGGATGCTCATTCATGAAAACGGTGTCCTGGATACTGAACGATGGAAGCTCATCAAGCGGAAGGAGAACCTCGCGGCCTACCAGGACCGATGCGCTCTCGCGGTGACGCTCCAGGCCTCGAGCAGCACCTCCAAGCCCACCGTCGACACTACTGAAGACCCGATCTCCCCGCCCCCGGCTCCGACAGCAACGCTTAAGCCCGCGCTGCAGCGAGTGCTGTGGCACGGCACCATCAACTGCGACCTTGACGACCTCATGCTTGGAGTCGTGAACCAGAACGCAGACATGTGGAAGGTCAAGTCCTCCTATGTGGAGGACAATGGACTGGACTTCTTCCTGCTCGCGTCGATCAAGGAGCGCTCCAGTATGAAGCCGTTCGAGGGCCTCCAGTTGAAGTGGACGGTGAACGACATGGGTCCGCTGGTGGCGAAGCCTATCATGCGTCCTCGCGACTTCGTCTTCATGGAGAGCACAGGCATCACCCAATCTCCGACTACGGGCGAACGGATGGGATACCATCTTTGCCACTCATTGGAGCTTCCTGGCGTCGCTGAGTTACCCAATTTCAAACTAGTGCGTGGCAAGATGGAGCTGTACCACATCTTCCGACAGAAGAGCAAGGGCCTCGTCGAGGTGTACGTGCGCGCTATGGTTGACTTGCAGGGCGAGATGCCGTCCACTAGTGTATCTCTCTTCTCAGCCGAGGCCATGTCTTCACTCACGCTGGCCGCGTTTTGCGCTGAGCGTCACAAGGTCATGTGGTTACTGCACTCGATGGAGCCATGCGAGAGTGGCAAACCGTCCCTCGACCTCTGCAGTGTGTGTACGAAGGACCTCAGCAAGAGCCTGCTGCCATTCATGAACAAGGCCTGCCGTATCTGCTCAGGCCGCATTTGTGCGCGCTGCCGCATCCCGAAGAAAATCAGCTTCCTCAATCGACGCACACGCGGAGTCATCAAGAAGAACATCGACATTTGCACTCGCTGCGTGCACACAGCGGCCCACATGAACGCGCTCACGGTCGCGCAGGGCGAGTTGACGCTCGAGAACCCGACGTCGATCTTCTATGAATCCGCGGCGACTCGAAGTGTGTCCTCCGTCTCTTCGGTGTCTTCCGGCTAGAACCCGAGCGACTTCAGCTCCACCCCAGGACGTTAATGCGCTCCGAGCGTGGTATCCTAGGGCACTTTTTTGATATATACGCGCTCACGTCTCGCCCCAAAGCGAGTCCGTGCAGAGTGAATGAATATGTCCGTAATGTTTAAACTATGATGCATCTCATCGAATCCCATTTGGTGCCGGGTAGTTAGAGATGCAGAAGGAATGGCGTTTTGTTGGCAACGACAGTCGCCACCGAAACCTGGTGCCTTCTGTTTGGCGCTTTTGCCACGTTCATGGTCTTCTAGCGTTCACCCGTCCAACGCGCCAAGCGGTGACGCGTTTCAGCTATCAGAAAACAAATCCGCGCCACAAAAAGCTCAAACAGATCGACTGAGACTCGTCCATCTGAAGTTTATTGGCATCTGGCATACTAGAAGAGTTTGTCGCGCGAAAGCTGGCACATGAAGCCAATAGCACCGTGCACCATACCCTCTGCTCTCAGCTCCAGTTCCTCTTCCACTAAGCGACAATCTCGGTGGAAGACAGACGGTGTTTTTCAGTCTTTCATATGGATCCGTTCGACTCGCTACGTTAGTTGCACGCCACAGCTCCGCATCCCCTTTCACCACCTGCAATTCCTACGCGCTATTTGATCCAGAGAAATTGTGGCGAGCTTGGCCAACCTAAGAGCGCATTCATCAAACTTCTCCACGCTGAGTAAGCGTTAAGAACGATATAGCTCCGATCATGGAACCTACCTGCCCATTCGAGACCCCTCTCTCGCTTTCGGAGCGCGACCGTCGCGCGATGCAGACGTTGGCACAGCGCTGCATCGATGAAACGATGGTGGACTACGAGCACGTCCTGTCGAGCATGAGCGGCGTACCCAGCGTCACTCGCTGGAAGCCCATTAAGAGCAAGGATAACGTCGTGGTGTACCAGGACCAGCGCGCAATTGAGGAGATCAAGCGCCGGAAGAGGAAGACAAAGTCACTCGGAGACATCATCGAGTCCTCTCGTGTTGGTGATCTACTGTCAAGGAGCGTGGGCCCGGGAACGTTTCGGTCGTCCATCACTGCATTTGCACGCAAGACGGAGGTGAACGAGCCCAAGGAGACGCCCAAGATGATCTGGATGGGGACGGTGGAGTGCGAGCTGGACGATCTGATGTACGGCCTCGTGAGCCAGAGCGACGAGGTGACTCGCATCAAGTCTTCGTACTCGGGGAACGACATCCAGAACTTCGCTACCCTCGCTTCGCTGGAGACCTCGACGCCCAGCGACCCATTCTACGGCCTGCAGCTCAAGTGGGAGGTGAACAGTGCTCTGACGAAAGCCAAGCCGGTATGGCGCTGCCGAGACTTCGTGTACCTCGAGGCCACAGGCGTGACCACGAGTCGCTCCACGGGACAGCGCATCGGATACCAGATCCTGCACTCGCTAGACGTCCGTGGCGTGCCCGAACTCCCAGGACGGAAGTTGACTCGCGGCAAAGTGACAATCTACCAGCTCTTCCGCCAGAAGTCCAAGGGCACCGTGGAAGTGTTCGCCAAGGCGATGGTGGACCTCGCTGGAGACGTGCCTGTCAGCATGGCGTCGAGCGCAACCACCGAGGCTGCCAACGCTGTCAACAAGGCGGCGAAGTGCGCTCGCAAACGCAAACTCAACTGGCTGTTGACAACGGCTGAAGCCAACTCGGTTTGCCACGGAGCTACTGCTAATCGCAACGACTTGTGCTGCAGCGTGTGCGCCCGAGAGCTTAAGAATGCCATCGGCCAGAAGAGCTTCTACGAGTGCCATATCTGCACCAAGCGGGTCTGCCACCGATGCCATGTTGGGCAAAAACTCAGCTTCATCAAGCCCGACAAGAACTCGTTCGTCGTCAAGCAGAAAGCACTCGAGTTGTGCACCCGCTGCGTGCACACCGCGACACAAATGAACGCTCGACGGGTAGCGCTCGAGGAGCGTGCGCGCGAAGACCCCGCGTCCATGTACAAGTACATCCCTCGTCAGAAGCTGCCAACGGTGGAGGAGGGCTCATGCTGTGAGAAGTTTGACGTCTCGAAAGCAACCGAGAAGGACTTGGAGGCGGGTCCTACGCATGGAACCGTTCTCCTAGATCGAGCAACGCAAGTGTTTCGCCGACTTTTCACTATCTAGATATATCCGTAGCAGCGTCCTTATCCATCGGAAGATGAGGAGGGTACAAGTAGAATGTGACGTATATTATAGACTTCGGCACTGCTTTCCATCGAGAAGTTTGAGTTCGGAGGCGGTCAACGCGAGTTCGGGGTATTTTCAACTTGGATCACTGTTTTGCGAGCTGTACGCCGGCCGACCTGTGCCCAATAATGAGGCGCCACCTGCTCCACAGCTTGTCGATGTAGATCCGAGCGTTGTCCACCACGAAATAATGCTGGGTTGCTTTCGATTGCGTGAAGTGGAACACGTCCGGCGTCTTCATCTAAGACATTTTTGATGCCAAACAGACGGAGGACCGACTTGATGCGATCGCAAAATGAACACCACGTCTGAGGCCTTCATATGGTTTACCTGTCACCTCAAGTCGCCAGTCTCAACTTCGCCATGCTAAGTCCACTCGTGGTGGGTTAAGCTTCATCAGCGCTATCCACTTCATCTGCTACGACTCCGCCAGCCGCAGTAGACCCGGAGCGGATCTTGATGAGCATGGCATGTCGCGGTTGCCGTCCTTGTTCGCCGACTCATGAACGCAAGCCACACGGAAAGCTCAGTCACTGAACTGCCCTGCGTTGAATAGGCAGAACATTCAGCACAAGGTCATCTCGGTTCATGGAGTCATCGTTCCCGTTTGAGGCTCCGCTCTCGCTCTCAGAGGCGGATCGTCGGTCAGTGCAAAGATTGGCACAGCGCTGTGTCGATGAAACTCTCCTCGACTACGAGCACGTCCTGGTGAGCAAGAGCGGGTTGCCCAGTACCACGCGATGGAAACCGGTCAAGAGGAAGTCGAACGTCGTTGTTTTCCAGGACCGACTCGCGATCGAGGAGATCGGACACCGCAAACGCAAGGCGAAATCTCTTGGCGACATCATCGACTCGATCCGCGTTGGTGGTTTGCTTTCAAGCAGCGCGGCCCCCAGGATATTCCACTCGGTGGCGAATGGTGAGACGGAAACCAGCGAGCACGTGGAGATGCCCAAGATGATCTGGATGGGGACGGTGGAGTGCGAGCTGGATGACCTCATGTATGGACTCGTGAGCCAGAGCGAGGAGGTCACCCGAATCAACGCTTCCTACTCGGGCAACAACGTCCAGGAGTTTGCCACGTTAGCATCTTTGGAGACGTCGACTCCTAGCGACCCGTTCAACGGTCTGCAGCTCAAGTGGCAGGTCGACAGCGCGCTGACCAAGGCAAAACCTGTGTGGCGCTGCCGCGACTTTGTGTATCTCGAAGCCACCGGCTTCACAACAAGCAGTGCAACCGGGCAACGCATCGGATACCAGATCCTCCACTCGTTGAACCTTCGCAGCGCTCCTGAGCTACCCGAACGCAAGCTCGTTCGAGGCAAAATGACCGTGTACCAGTTGTTCCGACAGAAGTCCAAGGGCACCGTGGAAGTCTTCGCCAAGGCGATGGTGGATTTGGCTGGAGACCTTCCTTCTAGAATGGCGCCGTTCGCCACCATCCAGGCCGCGAACTTTGTTCACAAGGCGGCCAGATGTGCTCGCAAGCGCAAGCTCAACTGGTTGTTGACCACTGCCGGCATTCGTTCGGTTAGCGCTGCCTCGGATCGAAAGGAATCGTGCTGCGGGGTGTGTACGAGGGAGCTGCGCAACGCCTTCGGTCAGAAGAGTTTTTATGAGTGCCACATCTGTACGAAGCTGGTGTGCTACCGGTGCCACGTGCGCCAGAAACTTTGCTTCATCAAGCCTGCCAAGGCTTCGCTCGCCGTCAAGCAGAAGTCCCTCGACTTGTGCACACGCTGCGTGCACACGGCGACGCAGACGAATGCGCAACGTGTGGCTCTCGAGGAGCGTGCGCTGATGGACCCCGCGTCGATGTACACGTACGTAGATCGGCACACGAGGTCGTTGGCCGAAGCTTCGTTAGAAGAGCTGGACGACAGCCTGACCTTCGACGACTTAGTCACCACTCGAGGAGCTGTGCACGGCTGGCAGTGCGACGCACAAGGGGCAATTCTCCTCGATCAAACAACGCAAGAGCTTCACTCGCTTTCTTGAGTCACTCCACTTGATCTCCCGAACGAGTAAACGTATACATGTAACGTCGTAGTTGTAGCGCGACGATATATTACTTTGACGTTCCAGCGTCACATACCTCTCATCAATGGCTTGGCCCCCGCAGTAGTTTTCGTTCAAGGGCATGATACAGGGCCGACAGCGACTCGGATGCGCTTCAAGGTGCTATTCTTCTGGGCTATCCGATGGCCCTGCATCAACACAGCCGTGTCTTTGCTTGCCACGGACTCGACGAAATAGAGATACGGCTCTGTTCCGGTGGCGTCCAACCCGAGCGTGCAGGCATGCACATGACGCGAGATTCCATTCCTTCGGAACCCCAGAAGATCCACGATCTGTCCTCCTTCTCGCACTCGAACGAGGGCTCCTCCTGTCGACTCGTAGGCGCCCATTTGGGGCACGCTGGCCCAGATGCATCCCTCAGCGTCCAAGCTGATGCCGCCCAGCAAGGTGCCCACGGTGGCCCACACCCGGCGGCGAGCCAACTTGCCGTCCTCGACAATATCAAAGGCGGTGAGTCGGCCGACTAACGCCTCGCCCACGATGAGAGTCTTGCCGTCCGGGGTGATGACCATTCCGTTCGGAAGCAGCAGATCCGTTGCCTCGACGCGAACCTTTCGGTCCACCGGGTCGATGCCCACCACCGTTGTCGAGCAGCAGCTCTTCATCTTGGAGGCGTCGAAGCCGGCGTTGCTGACGTACACCCGCCCAGAAGGCGACACCACCAGCTCGTTCGCGCGGAACTGCGTGACGGCAGACACGTCCGCGTACAGCTCGACGCAACCTGCCTGCTGGTCCAAGACCAGCACTTGCCGGCTCTTGGTGCGGACGATGAGCATGCGGCCGTCCGGCAGCCACCCGATAGCCGACACGAAGTCCTCCGTGTCCTCGTACACGACCCCGACGTCTTCCGTCGCGAGAGAGTACCGCAGCACCTTCTTGCCGAACATGTCGACGAAGTAGAGCGTTTGCTCCTGGCGACGGAAGTGCGGGCTGTTGCCGTGCACGAGGCCGCTGACGAGCAGCGTCGCCGCGCGCTCGTCGTCCCTGGCCCCGGCGCGATGCCGGCGGATGGCCCGTTGCCACAGCATCTTGCACGGGAGCAAGAGGCGGAGGACGTTGGGCACCCGCTTCTCGAAGAGTTTGGGCTCCGTCGCCGAGTGGGCGGAGCACAGGGCGAGGTGGTCGAACACCATTGAGACGATGGATGGAAGTTAGCCGAGGGCGGAACAAGTGGCTTGTGCCCCGCGGGACAAGTTCAAGACTGAAGCGCTCGTCACGGACGCTCAAGTCGATGGGGCGTATCTGAGCTCATATCACAGCCATCGTTGGCTGCTGGAGCTGCCTGGCTCCGAAATCAGCGCCGTTCGAGCCGCCACCGACGGCAAGAGAGCACTGCCGGGCAGCAAGCGCATCAGGACAACATCGCCCTCGTCGCACGAAAATGGCAAGACGCTTGCTCTCTCGACGACAGCTGCTCAAGTATTTTACGGAGAGCGGTTGAAGCTTTGAGTATCCTCCTGTCCAAAGCATCGACGAGTGAGCAGGGCAGCAACAAGAAAGTGGCTTGCTCCACGTCGTGGCTGAAATAGAGGCTCGCGCACGCCACTGCTATAGCAACCAGGGGGGTCGTCAGTTGGCTATGCTTCGCGGAATCGATCCATAGTACAGTCAGTTGCTGGTGAAGCTTTCTGGACAAAATATCGATAAGAACACGGATACTGTGGCAAGTCAACCAATCCTACACGTGCGGATAGTTTTGTGCTGTTCCGGACTCTCACCTAGCAGGCACAATGCCAGGCCTGCGAGATGTGGACGTTGTGAATGGAGCATGTAGTTTATTAAAAACCTAGATACAATGTAATACGTGGCCCTACGGGTCCCCGTGGCTGCAGTTGCGGCGTCTAGAACGCGCTGGAAGCGTTCTTGGGCGGCAGCACGGTCGCCAGCTCTTGGCAGTGCTGCTGGGCGTCCTCGTAGCCCGTGGCGAAGCGCTCCTCGTGCGTGGCCATGTCGACCGACAAATGGAACGAGCTGACCGGCTGCGAGCGCCAATTCCACGGCTTAATGATGAGCCGCTTGACTGGGCCGGACGCCGTCGCTGACGACGGGGCGATGGTGTCGTGCGGACTCGTGAGCATGGGCATCGAGCTGAAGAGTTTATTGGCGACGTTCTTGCCCCAGGCGCCAGGAATGAGGTACCCCGCCAGCGCCGTCGAGGCCGAGCGCGCGCAGTCCAGCACGGTCTGCGCCGCGTGGAAGGACAGGTCGGCCCACGTCGAGTACTCGTCGCAGTCGACCCCTTTGAAGTTGGTGAAGGCGCCGTCGATGTACCATTGGCCGCGGTGCGAGATGCACGGCTTGCCCGACAGCGCGAACGGCACGAGCGACGAGGCTATGATGGAGCCCGTGAGGTCGTCCAGGTCGTCCCAGGTCGTGTGCCTCTCCGCCGTCATGGACGGGAACTTGGTCACAGCGATGCTTAAGTGGCGCCGCTCGACGCGCTCGTGGATGTCCTGGTCGTCGCGCCAGAGCTCGTGCAGCGTCTGCTCCACGATGGTGGCGTAGCGGCCGTAACCGGAGTACCATTTCGGGGACGTGATGACTTTAGCCTGGGTCTCCTTGATCACCTCCCACGCGTGCCGCACCGGGGTCTCCGATGCGAGCAACGCGGCAGCCCACGAACCCCCGGAGCACCCGGAGAAGTGGCAGGTGGACAGATCGAAGTGGTCCTGGATGAACGCCGCCACGCCCATTTGGTACACGAACATGCCCGCGGACGCCGAAAACGCGATCTCAACGACCGCCGATGTCGTCGTCTGCTCCTGTTGCTCCTGCGGCTGAGTCTGTACGACGGAGGCATCGACATCCAGCTCCTCGTCGCTGCTGCACTCGGTTTCGACGGCCGACACGTCCGAGCAGCGGAGCTTGTGGCTGTTCAGTTCGGCGACACTGGCACTGCGCATCATGGCGTTGTCGGAGACTTCGGTCTGCTGTGCCGGTGGTGGCATTGACTGCTACAAGGCGAATGCAGGAATGAGCTTTGCAGTCGGGGACAAGCGCTGGGAGATCATTGCGCAGAGCATGAAGCGGCGCACACGGCCATGATCGAGGCTTGACAGGACGAATGTATGGTGATCGTCGACAGCGCCGCTTAGTGACGAAATGTGCCGGCGACCTGTGCGTAATCGCCGCATATACAGCTTTGTATGCGGGGAAGATGCTCCAGCGGAAATTACATCACGCCGCCGTCGTCTACGACAACGAGATGGCTACATCCAAAGATGCTGCCTTTTATCACGGGGGTTAGCTCTAGACTATCGCCTTCAACTGCATCCTGGGCAGTTGTGCAGCGAATCGTGCACGTACATATCGCACTCGCTGCAGAAGACGCTCTGGCACGTGGCGCACTCGTACGCGGCGCCCTCCCCGTCCCGTCCCAGCGGCAACAGGCAGCCGAAGCACTTCTTCTGAACCAACTCGGGGGAGACCTTCGCTCCCTTCTCGCCGGTCGCGCCAGAGCGCAGCAAATGCTGTGTGAACTTGGCCACGGGGAACAAATGGTGGTACGACCGCGCAAGGTGCGGCGACGAGACCAGCGGCAGGTTGCACACTTGGCAGGTCGTCGGCAGGTCGCAGCTCTTGGACTTGCAGCGCGGACACAGATACCCGACGGTCGTGAACGCTTGGTGGCAAGTGCAGAGTGATAGCGCTCCGCTGCGACGCTGTGGGAAGCCCATCTCCACCAGCGTGGCAAAGCGCGAGGCGGCCGTCGCCACCGTCGGCGACGGGAACGTGAAGGCCGTCATGAGCCTCTTCATGTGGTTGGCGTCCACCGCGACGTGGTACGTGCCGTCGGTGCCGTCCGCGATGCGGCGCAGCAAGTGCATCTCGGCGCCAATGCCGATGAACGACACGCGAACGTTCTCTCGCTTGAGCGACGCCAGCGTCTGGAAGATGTCGCCCGGGTCGGCCGTCACCAAGTTCCCGTAGACCACGACGACCTCCCGACTGCCATAGGCCGGCACCGTCTTCAGAGAGCTCCGGGCGATCTCCAGCGCGTTCTGCAGCGACGGCTCCTTGTCCACGGCCAGCGCCGCGGCGATGCGCTCCATGTGCGTCTTGGGGTTGCCCGACAGGTCGCTGAGCTTCTCGGCCGTCATGCCCTTGATGCCGATGACGCCCAGCTGTGAGATGGGGTTCTGGTCGAAGTAGTCCTTCACGAACTGCTGCAGCACCCCGCTCGCGCAGGCCAGGCGGTGCGGCTTCCAGTCCTTGGCGGCCATGCCGCGCGACAGGTCCATCACCACGTACGTGTAGCGGATCAGTCCCTTGCGCACATTGCGCGCGATCTCCAGGCGACTGCCGAGTCAAGAACGAACAAGTACCAGATTAGTGCCATAACGTTAAAGTCGACCGCATGTTGCCAGTTTAGCGCGCACCGCTGGCGCTGCTGCTTCGTGACCGCCTGGTCGATCTTGAGGTTGCCCGAGTCGTCCTCCTCGATCACGTCCCAGCTGCGCTCCAGCGCGCCCTCCCACGCATATCCGGAACCTGAGGCAGAGAACAAGGCGGCAGCCCCACAACAGATCAGTTTAGTGCGGCGTGAACGCGCACAGCGTAGCCATCACCACGAGTGACCTTCGTCCTCCATCTTGGCTTGTGAGCTCGGGGCTTTCAGCAAGTGTACCCAATGTTGGGTACACCACCAAACTGTAGCCATCTTGGCGGAAGTTGACGTTGAAGTGCATTTCGTTTGACTAAGTGCTAGCTCTTCTACTCTTCTACTCGATGGATAAGTTACTAAAAGGGCGGAGAGGCATCTCCATAAATCACGGCTGGGGTTGTCCATTTTCAGACGAAGAACGTGGTGGTGGTCTTGCGCGCCTCCGGTGCAGCCACGGGGCTTTCGCACACGGACGAGTACGCGACCGACGGAGACGAGGAGGACGAGGAGGACGGCTCGATGCCTGTCGTGCCCAACGAACTGGCCGAGAACACGGACAGGTGCTGCATGTCCAGCGACGACATGTTTCTGGGCTCCAGCACGCCAACACTGAGCGACGTGTGCGGCGTCGACGCGACGCTCGGGTCCCGGGAAGACTCGCAGCTGTAGCCGCTGTCCCCCGTGCGATCGCTCTCGAGGTGTCTGCTGTGCACGTTCCGGAAGCTCGGGCCGCTCTGGATGTCAAACATCTTGTCGCGCACGAAATCTGCCAGTCGAGTCGCGTACTCGTCGGCGGGCACGGCGCTGACGTCGTGCGGGTCCTTGCACAGCAGACAGCCCAGGAGCCAGCGCTGCACTGTCCAGCGCCAGTTGTAGCGCTGCAGCATGTCCACAATGCCGATGTAGTAGACCTCGTCCTCGTCGTGAGATGCGAGTCCGTTTTGGTGCGAGCTGCGCTTCTCAGGGTTGTCGTAGCGAACGCCCAAGAGGATGCTGTAGTCGATGATGCCGCGGCTTGCCAGGAACACGAAGTCGCTACAGAGTTGGTCCTGCTGGAGGGCGGTGGTCGCGTAGGAGAGCGAGATTCCGGAGCTGATCTTGAGGAAGTCGATGTCCATCAAGAGCTGGCCGATGGCTTTTCGGTCCTTGGCAACCTGGATGAGGCCTTTCATCGTCGTGGCGCTCACTGCCTGACGCCGGTCACGGTTACCCTTCAGGTCAAAGCGCTGATCTACGGGGCCTTCATTGAACAAGTTCTGCATCACCACGAAGTACATTCGACGCTTGCCTATAGGGAGCGAGATCGAATGACAGCCGAAGTATCGGCACAGCATCGACTTCGGGTTTGACTGAAGATACTCGTGGTAGTGGGGCCTGCACAAACAACACGAGAAACTTTTAGTCAAGAGCAGGCGGTGCGGTGCGATTTCAAGGGGTAGGAGCAAACGTACAAGATGGCTCGCAGCGTATCGAACTCCTCCTTCGGCACACTTTTCACCATGAACTGCTTGTTTGCTGCTCAGCCACACAAAGCGCGTTAGCTTTGTGCAAAAATTCAAAGTCATGGAGTAAACACACGAAGGATCGTCGCACCAGTAAAGTAAAAAATGTTGCCGCTCTTGCCCTCCGAGCCGTGCTCGCTCAAGATCCGTGACGGATCGAACGATTCCCTGTAAAAGTCCTGGTCGATGTTGAACTGCGCGCGAATGCGGTGGAAAATCTTCGGCGCGCAGTCGCGAAAGTTGAGCATGGTGCAGTTTCGCAATCCATACACGACGACGCCCATACTCTCCACGTGGTTGTAGTCGTTGAAGCTCACACTGGAGTAGCAGTCCCCGACGTCTATTGCGGCCGCCTCGGTGTCCGAGCCGGTGAACGCGGCACTCGTGCTCCCTGCTATGGCGTCCTTTTCGGCAGCCTGAGCCATTTCAATCGATCTCATAATGCCCAAGGACATATACCGCATCACATCCATGCGAAGCTTGTTCGACACGTCAATCTTCTCCGTGTTGTGCCGGCTGCCAGGTCGCGGGGCGACGTCCCCGGACGTAGACGTCAGGGTTGCCCCTCCACGCTCAATCTGTGCGATGGTCGTTCGCGACGGGTTACTGGAGCTGCTGTCGTCTCTGCTGCTGTGGACTACGCTTTGCTGCAGCGGTGCCTTGAAAACCCCTGCGTCCCGGCAGAACAGAGCGAAGAGGGCCAACGTCTCGAGCACGAGCGAAAGCTGGTCCAGTGCGTTGGGTGTCATCCTGCCGAACTCCGTTCCTAGCTGCACCAGGTAGATGACCAAGGCCACCATCGTGCGAGCCGCAAAGACGCCCAGATACGGCAGAATCCGTTTAGCCATTCGCTCCGTGGTGGCGTGCGCGTGGCTTTCGAGGATTCGGATGCGGCGTCTGGACTGGATCAGCGCTCCTCCGATGTAGAGCAGTACGAAATACGCTGGTAGGTCGAAGTACAGCACGACGTTCGTCGTCGTACGGTCCTGGAATTCCCCGAGAATGTAGCGGAACACGAAGCAGTAGATCATCGAGACCGGCCACGCGTAGATGTGGTGCTTGACGTTGTCGGCGTTGAACGGCAGGAACGGGTTCGAGAGCGAGAAGATGAGGTCCAGAGCCAGCATTAGGAACCACAGCGTCGCCGCCGTGCTGAAGAAGAAGTAGCACCAGAAGAAGAACGGCACGTAGGCCGCCAAGGCGCCTGCGTCGTGCCCCACCTCCTCGTTGGCGATCCTGCTTAGCGTTGCCGGCAACGGTCCTCCGACGTCGTTCGGGCTCAGCAGAATGTACCACGCGTGTAGTCCGACGCGCATAATGCTGGCAATGCTCACGCTCATGAAGATGCACATGAGCACCATGCCCGGGTGCACCCTCGTACTGGGGTACTTGACGAAGAAGAAGATCATGGCGCCGCTCGACAGCATCCCCGAAGCCAAGGCCGTGAGCTGCCAGGCGATGAAGAGGTGGTCCATCGCGTCGCCGTCCGCCACGGTCTCCGCTCGGTTACTGCCTCGCTCGCTGCCTTGGGCTCTGTTCGTTAAACGGTTCGACACGAATGCCACGCGCGACCTGAGCGAGCGTGTCGTGTGCCGTTTTCGCTTCCGTTCTGTTTGTAGGGCGCGACGAGGAGCTCCGGACGCGGGCAAAACGCTTAATGGCAAGAGGAACTCGCCAGCACGGACTGGCGAGCGTTGCACTGGCTCAATGGGCTGGCGGGGACTGTTTCGTCCAGCAGTGCAGCGGACGGTTCCCCTTTCTATTTTTTTCTCGAGCCAGGAACATGAAAGCGATGCCGGTTTGCCAACGCTTGGCAGTCGTGAGTTAATGCTCGCGGCAGGGCACGGGGTGGCAGGAGGAACTCGGCGCGCGCGTTCCCAAGTCGAATGCCGACGTTGAAGCGCGTGTAGAAATTGATCACGGCCATGCGCCGTGTGCTGGCCGCAGCGCTGTCGGCCGGCAGCTGGCAGGTCGCTGGACTTAACTGCAAGACAGGCAGGACGTCCAGCTACACCACCGGACCCGCTGATTTGATCGGAGTGTATCCTCGGTCCATCGCTGCCCTGTTTGGTTCCTGCCAGACGCTACAACTCGCGCCTCTCCGGGGTCTGGATGGCTCCAACTCGATGGACGCCGGCGGATTCTTTTCACTGCCCAACGCGAGCAACAAGCACGAGCCCCAAATGCCAAGTCTGGGACGGACATGCTGACTCGCCACTGGCTTGTACTGTACAAGGCAACTTCAACTCTGAAGTATGTGCACCACACGACGATCTTCAAGAGCCGCAGTCAAAGATACTTTTTTTCGAGTGCCATCGGCCATGGGGGCCGCCAACGGGACCCAGTTCCGACTCGTGGACGCCGACGTGGAGCTGCGGCGCGAGACGAGGGACTTTGCGCGATGTGAGTGGCCTGTGCGTGACCTTCTTGAACGCGCAACGAACGCACTCTGCTCACGTGTAGCAACTGCGGCGGCCAGGGACGCTGGCGGACGTGGAGGCGCTGCACCGCCGGTTCCAGAAAACCTTCGGCTTTGCGATCACCGCGAGTCAGTTCGAGAGCCTCTTGCTGCTGAAGGCGCCCGAGAGCGTGGGGGTCGACGAGGTCTTCGAGGTGCTGGACGCCAATCGCGACGGGCGCGTGGACGGCCTGGAACTCTTGGCGGCGCTCGCGTGCGTCTGCCGCGCTACGTTCGAGGACAAGGCGAGATGTGCGTACCAGCAATGTACTTGTCGAGTGTATGCTGCGCCTGACGTTGTGAACTCGAGCTTGCAGTCGCCTTCGACCTCTTTGATTTCAACCACAACGGTTCGCTCTCACTGGCAGAACTGGTCGGTCTTTTTACCTTTTTTTCCCAGGACTTTGGGCCAGTTTTGTGCGTGTGTGTGTTACCCTCACAACGTTCTTGCGTCTTTAGGCACTGCTGATGAAGTCGGTTTTGATCGGCATGGCGCTGTTAACCGGAGGTGGCCCTGAAAGCTCAGCGTTGCCCTCGTCGCAGTGTGCGCAAGGCGCGACCAGCTCCATGGAGGCGATGATGCTTTGTCTTGGCTTGGCCGAAAATGCGTTTGCACACGTGGATAAGGCGACGTCGGTGCTCGGCTTCGAGGATTTCATCGCCTGGGCACGCAGCAACCGCGAATTCATGCTGCAAGTCGAGCGCTTTCGCCTCATCGCGGAGAAAGCCGTAGGGTTTGAGGACGCGCTCTCCCTCCCCGATGGCAGCGATGACGACTCGGATCTGGAAGTAGAGGACCTGGGAACGTCTGGCAAACATCAAGACGCAGGCGTCGAGTTGCAGCCTGGTACTGACGGAAAGCGGACCGAAATCCCGCCGCCATGGATGATTGAGCCTAATTCGCAGCCAGTAAGCCGTGTCAATGCATCGGCTTGCACGAAGAACGGGATGCCACCGCCAGCAAATTTGCAGCTTGAGTGGGTCTACGGGACCAACGGACCGTCCGCTCGAAACGCGTGTCGCCTGTTAGCTACGGGCGAGGCAGTTTACTTCGTGGGGAGCTACGTTGTCTTGTACTCTTCCGAGCGTCACGAGCAGCGCTACTATCGTGGGCACAAGCGTGCGATCGGGTGTCTAGATGTCAATGCCGGAGGGGAGATCGTCGCAACAGGCGACGCGTGCTCTGCCAGCACCACGAGCAACAAAGCTGGCGCTGAAATTCATGTCTGGAATGCGAGGACGCTGCACTGTCTTGCAGTTCTGCGCAATTTCCATCCAGCAGGAGTCGCTCACGTTAGCTTTCCTGCTGCAGCGTCCGCAGCTACAGCCACGCTACGACAAACGCAGGCGTTGTCACTCGGAGAACGCAGTGGTGCGGGTGGGAATTCATCTGCAGTGTTGAGCAGTAACTTGATGAAGAAGAAGCCGAAAGAGACCGAGGCCCTGCTTGCCTCAATTGGCAGTGAGGATGGCGCGTCCATGGCGTTGTGGAACTGGCAGAAAGAAGCCGTCATGGCATCAGGTCGATCACATCCCGCAGCAAGTGGGAGAAGAGCTAGAACGAGGGGAAGTGGGAAGCGACCACTGGCCCTAGCGCTTAACGAAGACGGCGACGAAATTGTTGTCGTTGGAGCGCACTTTGTGGTGTTCCATCACGTGGGCGGTCGGTTTTTCAAGCACAAGAAGCCTCATTGGCACGGAACTGTGGATCCACCTCTGCACACGGTGCCTGTGG
Organism: Phytophthora pseudosyringae; assembly: GCA_019155715.1. Classification (NCBI taxonomy): domain Eukaryota; phylum Oomycota; class Peronosporomycetes; order Peronosporales; family Peronosporaceae; genus Phytophthora; species Phytophthora pseudosyringae. The sequence continues at coordinate 95,745 of JAGDFM010000007.1, forward strand.
TCTTAAGTGCCGTCTACTATGGCATTCAAACCGCCGTTGTGGGAACAGCTCGCGGCGAGTTGCTGCTCTTTGAGCGTCACTCACTCACGCGTCGAGTTCAGGCGCACGATCCACAAACGAGCGTCAATGTTTGCCTGCTATCGTGTCAGTCCATGGTGCTCTTCTCGGCTGGAAAAGACGGCCAGATCAAACAATGGGACTCCACTCTGCTCCCCATCGGACAATCCCTGGACCTGCACGCAGTACTACCAGCCTCCGCGTCGTCTCACTTGAAACCCGAAAGCACACTCGAAGGCGACGATTTTCGTATTTGCTCGCTGGATTACGATGCCCAGAGGAAACGCTTTCTCGTTGCCACTCGGACTGGGAACATCTTCGAGATCGACGACGAAGTCGCTCCCTCGAGGAGCGCAACCTCCACTGGTAGCTCCAGCAACGCTTTCCGATGGAATATCGTTGCGTCTGGGCATAGTGGGCAGCCGACGCGCAGCATCGCGACCGCGAGTACAGTTGGAGGCTGCTTTGCTTCTTGCGGCGTTGGGGAGCGCTTTGTGAAGCTCTGGAGTCTCCGTCGCCGCGCATTGGTGCAGCATCTGCGCTTTCCAGGAGCCACCGCAGCTCCTAGCGCTCTTGAATTCAGTAGCGATGGAGAGCGTCTCGCGGTGGGGAGCGAGGACGGAACCGTGATGCTGGCGCGCCGAGCTGGTGCGGCGTCAAGCGGCGTCATGACGATTGAGACGGCAATGAAGAACACGAGCTCAGCTGTAGTCGCGATGCGCTTTGGGCCGTTGAAGACCGAGCCGTTGCTGGCGGTAGCCCGTGACAACGGTCTCGTTTACCTGTACAGACTCGAGCTTGGAGGTCGGCGCTGTTCTCGATACATGCTGCTCAAGCCCCAAGCCAGCGACAGTCCGACAGGCAACGCGTCCGAGATTGCGCCCGCGCATGCGTTAGATTTTAGTGTTGATGGCGCTCACCTCCGAACGCAGCATGGCAACTCCATGTTGTACGTTTGGGACCTCCGCCAGCGTGCAGGCACCCGCGTGACCTCGATAACCACGCTCCGCAGCGTTCAATGGCACACGCATCGCACCTCTATCGGCTGGGATGTCGGCGGCTTACTGCGAAGTTCCCAAGGCAGCGAGTGCGATGATTGTGTCGTGGGGAACACCACGCGAGGGCTAACTCTCCTTCTAGACGGCGACGGCGACATCAACCTGGCTCCGTTTCCGTGTCCGCCGCCGACATCTGCAGCAGACGACAGCTCGGACCATTGCTGGCTGTCACGAAAGGTGCCACACGCTCACCTCGCCAGACAGGTTTCGCTCTTCGAATCACCCTCTTCGCACCCGCCAGTCCACGGAGACTTTGCTCTTCGAGGAAGCATGGTCATCACTAGCAGTCAATTCGACCCCGCAATCTGCCAGTGGCGCGTGGAAAAGGAGCTCGCAGACGTGCAGCCTCGATCTGCGTGTCGCTATGATCCAGCCCTCCGCAAGCGATTGCACGCGTTGGGCTTAAAGGACGTTTACTTCGATGCTGGGAGGGCAGATGACGAGGAGGAAGACACGTCGACAGACAGCAAAACGCAACGAATTGTACCGCGAAAGGCTGGTGCAGATGTCTCGCGGGCGGTGGTTGTACGACCGCCCTCTGACAGTTCGTCACAGCGATCGGAAGCTCCGGATCTCGCCTTGACACTTTGCTACGTGTTCGGATTCAATCATCGCGCGATGAGCGTCAACCAGTCGCTCGCATGCCTCGGAAATGGGTCCTACGTCTACGGATCCGGGCCGTTGCTGGTTGTACGCCACTTGCATTCTTTTGGAACCCGGCAGCGTATCGTGGCCTCGGGGCTTGAGCACTCCGTGTCGTGTCTTGTCAAGCATCCGTCCGAGCCGATTCTAGCCGTGGGAAGTCGCAGAGATGGCCGTGTTGTGCTTTTACGAACGGAGAAGGCACCTGCTTCTAGTCTTTCTTCAGACGCTTCGTTCCAGCAGGTCGGGACGCTCAAGGCCAGCTTGATCTCCACAAACGACAAGCAAACGCTTATCGCCGTCGACTTTTGCGACTCCAACGACAGCAACTCCCGGAATGTCCAAAGCGACTTGGCTGCGGTTATCTGGAAAAAGGCTCGCAGTCACGTGCACACACTGGTATTTTACGCGTGGAAACGTCAGCTCTTGTTGGCTCACGCTCCCATGACACGGATGCCGGTGCTGTTTGGTAAATTTGCCGGGTCGTCGGATACGGGCGTGTATTTTGTTAGTGGAGGCGTCGACCACGTCACGTTCTGGCACTTGAACCCAGCGACTGGACACGTGAGAGCTCAGCAGGGCGTGTTCGGGCGTCACGCTCTGGTTCAAACCATGATGTGTGCTGTCCACGTCGCTCCGTTCGTGGTGACGGGAGGCGAAGACGGTTCCGTCGTACTCTGGGAGAGTGGAGTAGCAGCTCACAGCATTCAACCGTCGAGTACCTCGAGACACAGCTCCGGTGGGGATGGAGTCGTCGCCTTGGAGCATTTGCAAGCTCCTCAAGTGGTGCTGGGTGCGCTACGTAACGGCTCGCTGGTGGTTTGGAAGTACGCGGTTGCACGCAGCCCCACGCGTGAAAGCAGAGCACCTGGAGGGCGAATCCAGGCGAGCACATTCCTGCAACTCACGCGAGTTATGGCTGTGTATGACGCGACAACGCCAGCATTGACCAGTACGTTGTCACCGCTGTTCAACAACAGCCCGACTCTGAACTACTCGCCACCAAGTGGAGAAACGTATGTGCAAGGCATGAGTCTGCTGGACGATGCAGCGGCCGCGGCCGTTGTACTTAGCAATGGGGAAGTGCTTTCTGTTGATCTGGAGTCCATTATCGAAGACTCGCTGACAAGGAACCAGACCACTTCAGTCACAGCGGAAGTTGGCGAGAAGCCACGAGTTCTGCTGAGCTTCAGCAGCGAGGTAAACGACGTAGCGCTGCACCCCAGAGACCTTCGCTGGGCGTCTGCCAGCGCTGACGGGCACGTCAACGTTTGGAATCTCCACACGAACTTGTTGTTGCAACAGCAAGCTTTGCCTAGTGCGCCGCGCTCGCTAGCGTGGAGTGCTTCGGGTGAGCACTTAGCGGTATCTCTCGTCAACGGTACGGTTGCCATCTTGAATGGAGCGACGCTGGACCCACTGCTGCAGTTCACCTGCGGCGATACGGATGCCGCTTCAACCGGACAAACGAGATCAATTATTTTCCCGAAGTGGTGCTCAATCGTGAAGTACTCCCCGTATCACAGTCAAGTGACGGCAAATGCAAGTCGCAACTGGTTGGCACTAGGCTGTCGAGACTTTAACGTCTACGTGTACGCTTGGGAACACACTGGGACGGAAGATTCGTCGCCGGTGTATTCACTTCAACACACGTTTGTAGGCCACACGGCACCAGTGGAGGCTTTGGACTTCTCTCTCGACGGCGAGTTCCTTCAGTCTGCTACCTCAAGCAACGACCGACAACTTCTTCGATGGGCTCTGCAGAAGGAGGCTACGCCAAAGGAAAATAGCGATCCTGCGAGAGATACGGCGCCCGGGTGGGCCCTACTGGACGATGCGTGGGCGTCCTGGACCCCAACATTCGCTGGTCCAGTGGAAGGACTCGCTGAATGTTGTGGAGTTGGGAAGACGACGTCGCTAGCGCGCATCAACAGTGAAGATACGACTTCCAAAGACTCGGACGGTTCACCAACCGTGAAGAAGTGGAGCTCGCCGCTACCCACGATGGTTGTGGGGCTTGATGACGGCCACCTGATGCTTTCCTGGTACCCACTCACCCGCGGGGATGTCACTACCTCTGTGTTTTCTGCCGGGTCGGACCGCTCGAGTGATCCCGCAGTTGTCACGAAGGAGTACATGGGCTGCTTTTCACGGGGGTCATTGATTCGACGTGTAGGTTTCAGCTTTGCAAACGCGTTTCTTGTGGCACTTGCACGAAATTCCAGTGGAAGCACCCAAGTGGCAGTGTGGAAGACCGACTTCGACGACGAGCTGCGTTTGCGTCAACGGTTCGCAATGAAATCTGCTGTATCGCTGGAGATCGGTCCGAGATCGTACGTCAGCCCCATCGATCAAACTCTCTTGGATGAATGCATTCAAGCCCAACAGCACAAGGAGCCAACCTTGAGAACCGTTCAACGCCGTCAAGAGCCCGAAGAGGATGGTGACGAGGCGGTCGAGACAGAAACCTCCCTCGGTAGCCGTGGCAGCGATGAAGACGCCTATCTGGAATTCATCTACGGCCTCAACTCCGGTGCCACGGGCAGTCGAAACGTCTTCTATGCTGACGATGCCTGGGAGATCGTGTATGCGGCTGGAGCCTGCGGCGTCGTGTACAACACGAAGACGCAAACGCAGCTACTCAACTACAACGCGGAGTCGGGACGACACAGTGTCATATCCGCGTTGGCCGTTCACCCGAAGGGTGACTTGGTTGCCTCTGGGGAGTGCCTCGTGACCGCCCCGTGCGTCTCACAAGCGCAACAGGCTCCCGAAATTGTGATCTGGGACGCGAACAGCGGCAGCACAGTCGTTCGGGTCGCTACGAAGCACCGACCAGGTGTGTTGCTGCTCGAATTTAGCCCCGACGGCCACCGTCTTGCATCGATAGGCATGGAATCGGATCATACGTTAGCCATCTATGCAATTTCTGGAGGTGAGAGCGAAGGCGGCCGTCTCCGAGCAACTCTGCTCGTGACTTGCAAGACGTCAACGCGGAGAGTGTGGGGCTTGAGCTTTGGTGAAGACGGTGAACTGGTAACCTGCGGAGACCAGCATATTCTCTTCTGGCTGCAGGGCGCCACGAGTACAGGACGCGACGGCGATGACGAGACACGACGGCCTACGGGCTTGAAAACGGGTGTGCTAACAAGCCACAAAGAGTGCGACCCACAAGCGACGCTGCTTCAGATCGCGCACATGTCTGGGCGAGCGCGAGTCGTGGTGTCCAGTCAAGCGGATGGGAGTTTGTACGTCTGGAAGGACCGCGTCTGCGTGATCGTTCGGCGCGACGCACACGGCGACGCCCCCATCCCAGCGTTGGCAGTCGATCGGAAGCAGTCGCTGTTGTACTCGGCTGGGGCTGATTCTCGCATCTGTGCCTGGAACGCACAGCTCGAGCTCGTTCGAGTGGTGGCGGACGTTGCGCAGCTCAACATGAACAGTCTGGGCTCGCTCCCGCTGACAAGTACAGCAATTCAGTCGCTTGCAGTGCGGGACGGACACGTGCTGTTCACGACAGCAGGGAGTGAAGTCTGCGAGCTGGTGGAAGCAGGTTCGTCACAGCAGAAGAGTCAAGGGCCCGCGGACAAACACTGGCGTCTCCACGTGTACATCCGTGGCCACGCGAACGGCCAGCTTTGCGGCCTAGCTGTGCATCCGAGCAAGCGCGCTCAATTCGCGTCTGCCGGCGACGACGGCGTCGTGAGACTTTGGGACGCCGCCACACGCTCACTGCTGGCCTTCCACCGCTGGGAGTCAGCCTCCGAGATCGCGACGGGTGCAGCTGGCAGCGATGAGCTGCGTGCGCTGGCGTTCTCCGCCGATGGCAAACACCTCGCAGTGGGGACGGGGGACGGCGTGGTGCGGGTGCTGACCGCCGCGCTCGATGCTGTGGTGACGCAGTGGCGCTGCGGGCACGACCGGCAGCAAGGCTACGCCGTCGTGAGTCTGCAGTACTCACTGGACGGCAAGTTCCTAGCGGTGGCGTGCCAAGACGGCGCTGCGCACGTGTACAGTGCAGCCAGCTACCGCAAGAGCACGATGCTGCGCGGGTCGACGCACGGCGCAGACACCGTCCGTCTCGACTTCGCGCGAGATCAGCCGGTGCTTCGCGCGCAGTGCAACGGCCAGTGCGCTCGATTCTGGGAGCTTGGTACTTGGAGGGCGCTGGCTCCGGAGCAGGTTCGTGACGCTCACTGGGCGTCCAGGCGCCGTCCGTCGCTCTTGAGCGGCACGACCCAGAGCGAAGACTTCGACGGCGCGGCGAGGGCCGTCGACGGCCACGCCACGCCCGTCGCGAGCTGGGCCGTGACCAAGAACGAGCTGTTCCTGCTCTCCACGGGCGGCAACGACCGCGTCGTGTGTCAATTCCGACTGCCAACAAGCAGTGGGGTAATAATGTAGCCATGTATGCAAATGCTGTCACTTCATCTCCTCAAAGCGTCTTAATGGTCCATCTGGCGTAGTACTTCAAAATAGTACCCCAATTGCGATTGCTATTTTACTACTCATTTCTGTAATGGAGACCAGCACGATGGACGCGGAGCGCCGAGCTACGCCCGCTGCTGCAGCGCCACCCACGCGCGACCCCGACCCGACCGCCCCAGAGGACGAAGAGGAGACGCCGCTCTTGTTCATGGACCAACTGCCGTCGAGTTTCCAGCAGAGCGCGCAGCTGGCGGCCCTCGCGACGTTCATGGCCGACAGCGACGACGATGCGGCCGTCGACGACCGAGACGAAGCCTCCGAGGCCGGCAACGGCAGCAAACAGCGTCGCCAACGCCACCACAAGTCTACGAGAGCAAGACGACGGCAACTGCCGTACGCCAAGCCTGAACCCAAGGACGAAGAGCCCAAGAACAGGGAAAATAAGGACAGGACCAAGTCGACGGATACCAAGGAGCTGCAGCTCTTCCTGTCCATGTTTCACGTTAGTTAACGAGTTGCTGTGCCTTTTAAAAGCTGTTGAGAGGGCTGTGGGGCTTCAAAAACGAGTGCATTTTACGTGCTGGTCACTGCTCGGGGCCGGACTCGGCCGGTTGGTACAGCTCGCTGATGCGTGCGGCCCACGCGAGGTGCAGGTCGTTGTCGAGCTGTCGACGTGGAGGAGGAGACGGTGGCGGACCTTTCGTCGCGACTCGTTGGGCCGTACGCGTTGCTCGAGGCTGCGTAGCTGCTGGAGGAGGACGGGACCTGGCGGAGGAGGACGGAGCTCGTCGCTGTCTGTGCAGCAACCGCTCGATGCCTGGAGAGACCTCGCTGGTGGCCCAGTACGGTTTGGACTTCGTGGAGCTCGGTCGATGGGTGCTTTCAGTCTTGTGCTTGACTCGAGGAACGAAATACGTCGGCGATTCTTGGTTCGACACGACCTGCTGCACGAACTCGTCCATGAAGAGACGTTGCTGCAGTCGAAGCGCGCGGTCCATGTCAGTCTCGACACTCGGGTCGTCCACACCAGCGCTCTCGTTTGCGTCTCCTGCGTTGTAGTGCGGCGGAAACTCGCTCAAAAGGTCGTCGGTGCTGCTGGTTCCAAGATGGCTATCGTCGAACTGAGACGCAACGTGCACTCGAGTGCTAGCGTTTGTTGGCCACTCGACGTCGTTGTCCTCTGGTGGTTGCACCATTGGAGGCACGAACGCTAGCGACGTCTTCATCCGCTGGCGTAGGGTTGATCTACTAGAGCTGGGCTTTCCTGTGTGGCTGCCTTTAGAAAGCGACGTAGCACCCAAGACAGGACCTGGTGCTTTACTTCCCCCACCCGAAGTGCCGGCTCCTGTTGGGCCGAACGAGTAACTTGGCTTCTGCTGGAAGGTTAGTTTCTCGCCCTGCTGGATATTGTACGCGCCCACACCTACCAGTCAACATCCCGCAGACGCAGTTAGAGCCATTTGAACAGACCGTCACCTCGCCGGTGATTCTTACCAGGGGATTCCTTTGACATGAAGTGCGAACGGAGGTCGGCGGAGTTGTTGCATGGCGACGTGCTCGCTAGTTTGACGATGCTGGACTTGGGCGCGGGGATGGAAGGCGTGAATGTCCAATAGGACGGCGTTGTGAGCGCGTACGGGGGAGGAAAATGTGTCTGGGCAGAACCGTTTTCGCTTTCTTCATCGTCTTCGTCTGGTACCGTCGACTCCGGATACGGGGGTGGGAATCGCGGTGGATCGTGCACTTGGTGAGCCACGTATCCAGCCTTCAACTGCGGCGAGGCAGGTACGAGCAATTTTGCATCGGTGGCTTGGGTCTGGATCGCTTGCAGTGCTTTGATGAAATGCTGCAGCTTCTTTGACATTGCCGTGTCAACGTCGATGTTGTTTTCAAGCTGCAACGCACCCATATTGTGAGAAAGGAGCTCCACCCAACACAAGACTACGTGTACACGTACCAATAGGAGGACGCTTTGGTGGCACGCTACGGCGGCGAGGTATGTAGCTCGAATTGCCGGGTTGAAAGCGTAGAGTATCGCGTCGTCCTTGATATCTGCATCAATGGTTGGAACCGTTTGTCGAAGTTGGGATATCGCCGATTCGAGTTGCTGTTGCAGGTGACTTGCTGGTTTCTCGCATTCATCACCGACCTGCTGTGCCATGCTTGACTGCTCAAATGGGTTACTTTCTGCTGGAGTCTGGTAAACTCCTGGTGCCTTTGGTGGGCTGGACAAACTCCCATGCGCTGCATGAACCGATGCGCTATCTTCTTCATTTGCAGGTTGGTCACCATCCTGGACCGGAGGATCTGCATCTGACTCTGGTATGTGATCACTAGGAATTCTTTTCGAGGAGCTTCTTCGTTTACCAGCCAGAGTTTTCCGCTTAGGTGGGGGTTCAACCGGAAAGGCTTGCGAGGGTGAATCTGTTAACTTCGAGTGGAGACGTGTTCGCTCTGCTGCTATGATGCCAATTAAGTACCGAAAGAACACAAGTCGCTGTGCACACACAACACTGGGGAGCTGCGTCTTCGCTACAAGGTCGACCTGGTCATTCACAGGACGCAAAGTGAGTTACAACTCCAACACCTGGGAATGAAGAGCAAGCTAGTGGTGACACACACGTACTGGCAAAAAGAGCAGGAAATTCTTGTAGTTTTCCCGTTCGGTCGACGTCGTAGCTTCGTTCACAACGATGCATCCCAGAAGCTCTTGCGCCAGTTCATCTGATGGTTTCTCCCTCTCGGGCCATGCAGGTGCCTTGGGTGGGTCTTTCATTTGATGATTCGCTAGCTGCAGTACCAGATTCTGAACCTTCGCTGAATGAGGCAGCAACGTGAGCTGCTTCTGTAGATGGCGACTCACGATCGCTAGCTTGTCTTGGTTCAGATGGCGTTTTGTGATCTTCATGACCAGACTTCGCAGCTGCGGGAGTTGTCCGAACGGGATGAACCAGCTTGCTTGCAATTGTGTGTTCATTGATATTCCGTCTCCATTTGTTGCGAAATCCACAGGGGCAGCTAAAGTGCCTTTCCTACCCTTGGTGTTTGAAAGTTCTAATTCTCGAGGATCAAAGAGGTCTCGGAGTAGAAGATCAAGTTCCCCCTGCGTTATGTAAATTCCTTGAGTGGGTGGAATGGCAGGATCTTCGACTTCTTCAAGCGCTGCTGCGTGTAGATGCCGAAAGCATTTGCAGGTTTCATCCAGCGCTTTCTCCGTGCAAAATCGAATCTGTGTCAACGAAAGCCCTGCTCGTTCAAGCGGAGAAACTGTTGGAGCCTGTCTTTGAGGTCGACTGGGGTTTTTGACTCGGCCCCGCATCGTTGCCGTGTTATTTGCTGCAGCAGCTCGCAGCACCCGCTCTCGATATCGCCGCTGGCTTGCCTGGATCTGTTCATCGAGGTTTCGTTCACGCGCCAGTTTTGCCTGCAACGAGCTCTTCGATGAGACGGATTCGCGGGTACTGCCAGCGTTGGATTGGGTATCTGCCTGTAAGCCCTCCTCTTCATCGCCATCGTCGTAGCGAGGTCCAAAGATTCGGGCCCACATCGCTTTCGTGTCAGGAGCAAAGTTTGCAGTCAACGACTCTAAGAAACCCGGCGGCTTCGCGGGAAGAGACTCCGAGCTCTGCTGGGGGGTCAGCTCGACGTCATCTTGCTCCACATCATCAGCATGAGCTTGGCTTGTCGGCTCGGGATCTTTCAGCCCAACCTTGTCACTCGTAGCTTCCGGCTGGCACTCAACGGATGGAGTTTCCACGAGTACTGCAGGTTTAGTATCATTTGCCACCGTCAGGCTCTGATGCTGGTCGCTATCTTCTTGGGGTCGACCTTTGCTGCATTGTTCAGGAGGTGATTTACTCGGCCCGGCTGCCGTCGAAGTCTCCGATAAAAGAATTGGTTCGGTGTTAACTGGATCTTCACTGCTTTGCGGTGCTACTTCACTCGATGCGACAGCTTCCGGCGCGTTTTCATCGGCCCTTGGCTCTTCAAGTTGCTCAGGTGGCACAGTCGTCTCCGTTGATGGTGTGTTCTCTTCGGCTTCAACAGCAGGAACGTCAACTTGAACATCGCTGTTGTTGTCACCGGCGCCCAAGACTGGAGAATCCTTTTCTGTCGTGCCCACGCCCGCCTCATGCTGCTGCTCCACATCGGCGCTTACCATCCATTCCTCGTTTGGCGCCTTAAATCTGCTGCAGGACGCTCACGCTGCCGCAAAAATACCTTCAATACTGGCAACTTGCAAGTCGTTTCACTCACGGCTTCATGCTGCCACATACGTTGTTCTGTTCAATGCTTCATTCAATCAGCTAAGAAATTACTTCGCACTAGTGTGACAGACACTCAACGCGCCTCGAAATGGTCGACGCCTGCTTCGCCAAACTTTTACTCTCTTCTCGCTGTCTGCACTCTCCCAGTCTGAAAGTCGACAAATGGCGGTGCCGTCGGTGTCGCCCTCTCACGACGGATGCTGTCGCTACCCCGCTTCATAGTTTCCGATGGGTTCCTTTGAGCTCGGTCACTCCATCGACGGCTCCGGAAACGGCTCGTTCGTGAGCAGGTAGCGCCAGATGAGCCAGCCGAAGCACTCGACGTGGAGCGTCACGCGGTGACCGTTGCCGAACATGATCACCATGGATCCAGCAAGCGGTGGGGTCGACTTGGTGGTCCACGAAATAAAGTACAGGTTGGATGTCGGGGAGAAAGGCTGAATCTCGAACTCTGAGAAGCGGTCTCCTGGCGCCAGTCGGAACAGCCACGCCCAGAACGACCGGATCTTGCCCTTGTTGCGCATGCGCAGCGATGTGCGCCAGAAATCCTTGATGCTCTCAATGCCGTAGTAGCAGCGCGACGGCATCGACACGGCCAGTACTGAGTTCAGGTCCCAGATCGAGTCGGCATCCAGGACGAAGTCCTTGGGCAGACTCTGTGTGAAGATCTCCTTGATCTTGAGCAGGATGTCCATCTGAATGCCGCGCGTCAAGGACGTGCGCTGTTCCTCCTCCAAATCCGTGTTCTTCACGAGCATCTCCGACAGAGCCTGGTTCTCAGCCGCTAGCGACTCCGCCTTGTGCTGCAGGTACTCGAGCTTCAGTGCCTGGCGCTGTCGGCACTTCTTGACCGCTGCGCGGTTGCGCTCGCGCTTCTGCTCGGACGAGTAGTTCATGCTCTTGCGTCCACATCGACGCTTCGGCTGCGTGTCGACTTCCTTTCCATCGGAAGGCGAAGAAGCTGCGGGCCTCTTTGCCGTCGTCTTCGCCTTTGTCGCTTGTGCTGCAGGAGCAGGCTCTTCCGTTGCCGACGCTGCTGGAGCAGCAAAGGTCGAAGGCTCCTCTGGCCGCGGCCGCTTGGCCTTCTGCGGGCGTGCAATCGGCTGACTTGGTCGCTGTCGGCTCGACGATCGATCGGCCAAGACGTCAGCGCCCCCGTGAGGCGACACGGTACCATAGTCTTTGTTCTGGGAGAAGCCGGTGCCCGTGGGGGTCGGAACCAGCTCCTCGTACACTGCGCGGCCCTCCCCGCCGCGCCGGCCACGAGGCAAGTCCAGGTCGTGGAACGACCGTCTGGCGGCCACCGTCATCTCGTCGTCGTTCAGGTTCAAGCGTTCAGCTGACTGCGGCCGCCGCGGCATCTGCTGGTACATGCGCTGCCGCGCAGGGGGCTGCGGGTGTCCGTTCTCGCGGCGTCGAGGCATCGTGGGCGCCTCCGCTACCTCCGCGTACATGTCCAGCATGGCTGGCTCCAGCGGCAACTCGTCCACTCTCGGCCCAAACGCGGGGCTGAATCTCGAGGGCGGCGGCGCAGTGTTGCGTCGATTCCTGGCGTGGGCGTCTCGCATGAGTCCGTTCGGGCGCAGGCCGAACGCCGTCAGCGACGCCCCGGGCGCCGGCGTGCTGCGTGGGATGCGTCGCGGCGGGTCGAACGGCAGGTCGTCCGCGGGCCCTCGCCCCCGCAGCTCCCGGGCGTAGAGCTCGGGCTCCGGGTGGCTGGCCGCTCGTCGGTAGAGCTCCGACGACACGTCGGCGGCGAACTCTCTCTGCATCGCGCGCTGGTACTGCCGCTGCTGCTGGTAGCGCTGCAGCTGGGCCTGGCTGTGGCGCGGCTCGAGCTGGAGCTCGTAGCCCATGTGGAAGGCCCTGGCCCGGGCGGCCTCGTACTCGTCGGCGTCCTGCGCGCGGAGCTGCAGCTGCTCTCCTGCTGCTGCTGCAAAGGGCCTGGCGCCCTTGAGCGTCCTGCTGCCGGGGCGCTGGTCCATGGCTCGCGAGTCCGCGTGGCCGGGCGACCCGTCGAAGGGCCAGTCGCTGGCGAATCCTGGCGGCGTCTGCGTCTCCACGGCTGCGACAGGCAAGAAAAAGAAATCAATATTGCTGAAATAATAAAATACGTTGCAGTTTTTTTAAACGCACGCGCGGGCCAGCGGCGCGCCGGCGGCTCGCGTCTCTGGCTGCGCGGCACGGGCTGCAGCGTCTTGACCAGGTCGCTCGCGGACAGGAACGCGTCGTCCTGGTCCTCGCCGTCCTCGTCGGCGTCCGGGTCCGCGTCCCAGCGCGGCAGGCGGCGCGGCGCGGCGCGGAAGCGGCCGGGCGAGTGCATGAGGGGGAGGATTTGCGAGTATGGCGCTGAGTAAGCGCCGAGGTAATTGTTTGAAACCCACCGCTGGTTGAAGGGAAGGTGGATATTCTTGCACGCGGCCTAGGGTTTGCGAAAAGAGAGAAAACCTGGCAGACGACATGTGCTGGCGTGATCGGTGTCGATATCGAATAGAGCTCACGCTGCCTGGTAGATCCGATACCCCGTATAATGTGGTGAACAAGCCGGTTTCACAGGATATGCGGCGGCCCAGTTGACGTAAAGACACGCGGGCACCGCCGGAAACGACAAGCGCAGGATGTCGGAGCGCAGCGCCACCCTATTATACGCCTCGCAGGCTTTGCCGGTTGCGCTGGCTGCGCAGCTGGAGTTGCCTCTAGGCGTGGCTGGTTGCGCTGCAGGCAGGAGTCTGTCGGTCTTGCGGGTGACTTCTGAGCAGAGACGATGCGCGTCGCTGCCGTGAAATCTCGTAAATCGCTTACAGCTCCGGTCGTCACGTGTGGAACAAAACGAGCGCCAGCACTCGACGAGCCCTGCGAGGAGCTTGGGGCGCCGTCCTGGCTCACAGGCACGCACGGACCAGTGCGCTCACCGGCCAAAAAGCTTCGCTTCGTATCTATCGTGGTCGTGGGATGTCGTCCATCGCCTTGGCAGGCTACTCGCTGTCCAGCTGCGTCGGTGCGGAGAGCTCCCTAAAAGTGTAGCAATCGTTCCATGGCGCGCTGTGAATATAATATCTGCATGGCCGTGTTTGCTATAATCTCGCTTGTCTTCAAGCGTCGAGTTCGACTCAGCGAAGCTGAACTGAAATCGCCTGCAAAGTGTCATCGGTCTAAATAATGCATGTTATTTTTTAGCAGCCGATTGACTGTGAACCCAGCGCGTTGGAAGGCAGAGAATATCGCTAGCTGTAGCCGGATGCTGAGTTTGCTTGCGATACGAACTCCTTCAGCTCATGAATGGCACACGCAACCGGTGGAACGGTGTGGTCAACATAAATGCACATGAAGAGGGCTCAAGGGAGACTTCACCTCGAAGCTCGAGCGAGAAGAAGCATCTCCGTGTTGTTCATAACCTCCAGATTGCCTCGCCATTTCGCCAACGTGGCTTTTTACTGAAAAGCGTTTTCAGAGAAATGGCATCAACAATGGATGAAATTGTTTTTTGTTTTCCAAATATGTTTCACTGTTGATCATGGTAGATTTGATCGCCTACGAATTCTAATACCCGTTTTGATCGGAGTTGCGTGTACTACATCCATCCGTCGGCATCTCGATCTCCATTTTACGAAGGAAAACCTGACGTCTCACTGATGAAACTCGGTCATTGGGGAAAACACTGTCGTTGCAGTCAAGTAATATCACCTGAAAATAGGCACGACCGGAGCCTGGAAATAGAGAGACCCCCCTCCCTCGTCTTATGCGCCTACCGGGCACAAGCCCTCATGACTTGCAGCTCGAGGACGACCACGTGCCATCGAACGATAAAATAAGCAACACGCGATAGGAACGCATAACTCGACAGAACGTCGACGTCTCGGAAATCCTAGCGAGCCTAGGAATTCACTCACCGCGATTGCTACCTCCAACTCATGGCGTCCAGCATTCCCAGGCCCCGGGCGTCTATGACTGTGGCCCAAGGTGTGTCTTCCATAATGAAAGTGCCCCTTGGCAGCCGAGTCGTGCTCTCTCGAAGACGTAACGGCACGGTGAGGTATGTCGGCAAACTCGCCACCGAGTCGGGCGAGTGGTACGGCGTGGCGCTCGATGAGCCCAAAGGCGACAACGATGGCATGCTGGGGAAGGAACGGTACTTCTATTGTCCACCAAACCATGGCACCTTTGTGCGACGGAAGGAGATTTACTGCGTCAAGGAATCCGTCAACGTGCTCAAGGGACCACCGTCCCCTGTCACCGATGAAAGCAGCAGCTGTAGCAGCAATATATCCACGGATCAGCCAGGAGAAACGAACGGGGCTGCTGTCGTCCAGCCTGCCCCAACAACTGCCGACAACGCGGCGTCACCTCTAATGAAAACCTTCAAGGGGTTCCGAAAGCAGCTCGACTCGATCTCTCTCAAGACAGTGGGGCCAGGTCGCAGTAGAGAGTCGAGTCCAGCTGCATCGCCAACCTCAAGCTCGCCCTCGTCTCCGACTGCAAGGTCAGGCTTAAAACCGCCATCGCCATTCCGGCGGTTTGCGTCATTCTCACAAGGTCTCCCACCAGCACCTGCAAGTCCGGGCAGTCCGACAAACAAACCTCTTGCAGCGTCAATGGGTGACAGAAGGAGGCAGTCTGCTATTCCGTTGTCGCCCAAGCTGTCTCCTGTCCGACGAACCAACAGTTTTAGAACCCCAACTGCGGACTCCATCCGGCCGGTAGAAACCACGTCTCCATCATCGCCGGACCGCTTCAGCAGCTTCCGGTATTCACCTACGAACCCTTTTACAGTGACAGAGGAAAGCTCAGACGCTTTAGGAACCGCAGAATATGAAGCGTCAACCCCACCACCAACAGCGCCACCCTCGAACTCGTCGACTATGATCGATTCGCAAGTGAATGACGTCCTGCCACCAACTGCTGGCATCACGGACGGCACTGCTAAACCGACGATGACCGCTCCAACCGTTGAAGACGAGCTCTACGGTGACCAAGTCGCGAGACCACAAATTTATTCCCTTCAAAACGACGACTTTATCGTGCCCTCAGTAGAGAGCAGTGCGCCGGTGGAGATTGGCAATACCATTTCGCTAAACGATCAGCCGGCAGTACATGAAGAGCATGGGGCCAAGAGCGATTCCAAAGCTGATCGACTGGAACGAATCAGCACATTTCACGTTCCCTCCATCGAGATTAGTGCGATAGCTGGTACTAGCGACGTCAGTGCAGGGAAAAACTCGCCTGCATCGTCGCCACGAGACTTGGCGTTAATCTGCTCCCACGACGCCGACACCACGGGCGAAGTGAGCCAAACTAGTCCACCGGACAGGACCCGTTCCTTCCGGTTGTCAGGGCTATCGAGCATTTTCCGAATTCCTTCAATCGATGTACGTCGGGCGTTCGACAGCAGCCAAGGCTCACCGTCGTCGCCATCGGAAAGTTCACCGTCAACACGCTCCAACAGCTTCAAGGCTTTGTCATTCGATCACGTCGACGACGGCAGCGAAGATGGACAAGGTTCGCCAACAGGTAGCATCGTGCCTAGTCCTCGGGACGATGTCAACGAGGCTTCGGTAGCATCAGCTCCCGAGCCACGAGTTGCTGGTAAATCGCCGCAAAGAATTCCGCGCGGTCGCCAGGAACTCACCACGGTGGAGTCGCTGTCGCCGGACAAGAAGCTGGCAGGGGGTGAAGGAGGTAGGCCGCTGTTCTTTCGGCGGGTGAACGTAGGTCGGTCTCCAATGGAGCGTCGGTCAAGCTACAGCTCCTTCTCGACGTCGTCTTCCTCGCCGCCAAAGTCACCGACCTCCAGCAGCACTGCAAACGCCGCATATCGGTCTTCGCGCGTGGCGGAATTGGAAGGAGAGATCAGCGCGATGCGCTCAAGCCACGAGAACATCGTAGCCGTGCTGCGAGCTACCAACAAGCAGCACGCCGCTAACGTGCTCGAGATGCGAGCGCAGGTGGCGGCACTTACCGAGGGAAACCTCTGGTTGGAACGACAATTGACCGCCAAGGGCGAGCTGGTTCGGCAGCTGCGCGATTTGGAGAAGCAGCATCACCGCGACACCGTTAGTGTCGGCGAAGTCGAGAAGATCCTCGAGATCAAGGACACGCAGATCCAGACTCTCGAGCGCGAGATGGCACAACTCCGGCAGCGGTTGGGGCGACTCGAGTCCGACAAAGACAGCCAGCTCTATCAGCAGTTCCAGCACTACGAAGCACGCCGCGAGCGTGACGAGAAACGAATTAACGAGCTTCGGAAGGAAGTCGTGGCCATGGTGCGTCCTAGTGAGAGCTGTGAGAGCCGCTCGAGTGATCCATCGCGACTAACCCGTGAAATGCTGTGTGCCTCCTATCAGTGCAACGAGCGCCTCGAGCTGCAGTCCGAAGTGCGCGACCTCAAGGAGATCTCACTCCGGTTCTTTTGAAGATAGTTAGCCGGCCTCGAGTTCCTTGGGCAGGTGATGATGACACGGATGAATGGCTTCGTTCGTTGCAGAATTGATTGCCATCAACTTATAAAAACCACGTAGATCTATCGGGAAAGCAGCCAGCGTCCAATGCCTTGAATGCTCGCGCCCACGGCAGCGAGCTGCTGTCCACTCTCCATTGTCGAGGCACCCATTCTCTAGAGCTCCGACCGTCGATAGATGTCTGTTCTAACTACTGGCAGCTGCAGCGATCTGCAGCTACGGCATTTTTTTTTTCGGCTGTGCTCAACCACCCACGCACATATGGAAGACGTGCTTGGGTCTGCTGGCCACTTACGCCTTCAAGTCCTTCGCGCGAACCTTCTTCTGGTTTTTCTTCCGCTTCTCCTTGCGGCGCTGGTTGCGCGCCTTCTTCTGCGATTCCGAGAGCTCGGTCGTCGAGACGCGAGCCACCTGGTCCACGCCGTCGGGCGACTCGAAGCCATCGCTCGCTGTCGACGCCGTCGAAGCCGGGGCCTTGGAGATGGATTTCTTACGGTGGCTGCGTTTCTTCTTCTTGGGCTTCTTCTCCTCAGCCTCCGCCATCTGCTTGGCCGCAGACGCGAGCGTCACCACCGACGCCTTCTTCTCCGTCATCTCCACCTTGAACGAGTGCGAGTCGTCCGACTTGCTCGTGATCGTCACCGTCTTGCCCACCACCGTTTTGTTGACCGTCGGCTGGCTAGTCACATTCGTCTCCACAACCGTAGATCCACCCGTCGTAGACCTAGTCGTCGTGGTTGTCGTCGTCTTAGTCGTCGTAGTAGTAGTCGGCTTCACCTCCTCGATCTTGGCCTCCGCAACCTTTGACTCCTCAACCTTGATCTCTTCAGCCTTGGGCTCCACCTTCTCCACCTTGGTCTCCTTAATCTTGGCCACTTCAACCTTGATCTCTTCAACCTTCGGCTCCTCGATCTTAACCTCTTCAGCCTTGGCCGCCACCTTCTCCACCTTGGTCTCCTTAACCTTGGCCACTTCAGCCTTAGGCTCCTCGACCTTGGCCTCTTCAGCCTTGGGCTCCACCTTCTCCACCATGATTTCCTCGACCTTGGGCTCCACCTTCTCCACCTTGGTCTCCTCAACCTTGGTCACTTCAACCTTCGGCTCCTCGACCTTGGCCTCTTCAGCCTTCGGCTCCACCTCCTCCGCCTTGGTCTCCTCCACCTTGACCTCCTTCTTCTCGTCCACCTTCTTGGCGTCCGTGGCGTTGTCCTTGATGGCGGACACCACGGCGGCGCCAAAGGCGGCGTTGACCAGGGCCTTCTTGCCCTCCTGGGCCTTGTCCGAGAGCTTGGCCTTCTCCGCGGGCTTGGGCTCCCCGACGGGCTCCTCGGTGGCGCTCTCGTCGCTGGCCGTCTGCTCGTCCTCGTCCTTCTTGGCCTGCGCCTTCTTGGCGCCCGCGAAGCTCTTGTCCACCTGCAGGTACTGGCGCAGCAGCTTGGCCACGCTCGTTGGCTGCTTCTTGTCCTGGAAGAACTTGGTCACGGCCTGCAGGAAGGCGTCCAGGCGCACCTGGCGCTCCTCGGGCTTGGGCGAGAAGAAGAAGCCGCCCTTGGGCGGGAAGTCGAACTTGAAGCTGCGCTCGGCGCGCTTGAGCGCCTCGTAGAAGGCCAGGAACGTGCTGTAGCGCACGCCCAGCGTCCAGCTCGCGCCCTCCAGCGTCACCACCGTCGTGTATGCGTGGAACGACTTGAAGTCGAAGCCCGTCACGCGCGCCGAGAGCGTGGCCAGCGAGGGCGCGGCCGTCGTCGTCTTGGCCGTCGTCGTCTTGGCCGCCGTCTTGGTCGCCATTGTTGCTGCCTGAAAGCGGGGGCCTCCTTCGTGCGCTCGACGCTGGAAAATCTGGAATGGCGGCGGTGAGTGGCTAAGCCAAGTTGTCTAGAGACCATGCGCGCCGCACGCCTTCCCTGCAAAGGAGCGCAGAAAGTGGCCAGACCATGCCGGTCTCGGATTTGCATTCGTCGTCCGTTGTGCGGCGTGGCTTGACGCCGGCACTTTGTTTGGCCAAATCTTGTTTTTTGCTGTGGTCGGGACCATCTTCGCACGAAAAGCCTTTGGATAGAGCGCGGCGGCAATGACTGCCAGCTCATGAGAGCGCATGCCTTGCCGGAGCTCGTCGATGGGCGTCACCAAGCTGTGCGCGGCTCCGGCGGAGCGCTTTTACCGCCATTTTACACGTGGCAAAGCGCCATATCCGGACAAGTGGCAAACTTCACTTTGGCGTTTCCTCCGCGCGTCAAAGCCACCGTTCTTGAATTCCGGCCGATTCGTTACTGCGGTGGACTTTACTTTGTGGTGACTTCAAGCAAAAGCTGCCGGCAAAAAGCGCACAACGCCCGACACCTCGGCAAGTGCCGCCGCCGCCGCCTGGAAGCTTCGGGGCTGGTTCCCCGGCGGGCAGCGACCAAAAAGGGGCTGAGCCTCCTTGAGACACTGCCTCTTGTCGAGCAGACCCGAGCGCCGGAGCCGCGGTGACCAGTGCTTTCGGCGCGACAAGCTGGCACGACAGCCAGCAGTGCTGGCAGCTCTGCTGCAGTGAGGATACCCATCGATGGAGCTGCTTGTGCTTGAGATGGCGTTGCTACTTCCCGTCCGCGAGGCTCAAGTCCAGCGCGGTGCCAATTCAGGGCAGCAACCGCTGTCGATATCTCGCCAAGCTGGACGGGAGTCACTCACTTGAAGCTGTAGTTATCCACGATGGGTTCACTGCTTAACATGATACTAGTACTAGTTTACTCTTCGGACGATGGTGCTGGCTCACACGATGACGCCGTCGCTCAGGCACTGCGGCAAGGAGTAGCGCGACGTGCCCACGTCGCAGTTGAACCCCTGGAAGAACACCGGGTGCCGGTACGCCTTCAGACGCAGGTTCAGTTCCTGTTCAGCCCGCAGGAGCTCGGCCTCGGCAGCTTCCTTGTTGTCGGCCTCGGCCTGGGCTGCAACTGCTGCCTCTTGTGTCTTGGCAGCTCGGTCAGTAGCCTCCTTTTCCTCTTGCTCGAGCTTGGCGGCGGCAGCAGCGCCGGCGGCCTCCTGCTCCTCCGTCTCCTTCTTGGCGGCGGTCTCCTGCTCCTCTTTCTCGGCTGCTGACGGACCGAACGTGCCCATGCGGCGAAACCAGCTCACCACGGGGTTTTCAGACTCGGGTTCCTCGACACTCTCCTCCTCCACAGAGGACTCGTCGTCCTGGACATCTTCCATTTCTTCGATGTCGCCGGTGTCCTGTTCGATCTCCGCAACGTCAAGATCGGCCTCGATGGCACCAGCCACCACCTCCGACTCGAGGGCATCGACTACCTCTTCCTCCGGGGCTGGCGATGCGTTCTCGGACAACTCCAACACGGACACCGGAGCTTCGCCGGGTCCAGTCTCCGTTGCCGTCTCCACGGGGATAGCCTCGCTCAACACCGCCGGCTCCTTGGATACTGCAGGCTCCTCCTCCACGATGGGGACTGCTGGCTGCTCTTCCACCTCTGGGGCAGGGGCACCCTGCTCGTGGGCCGCCATTGTCTTCTCCTTGCCCAGTTCCGTCGTGTTAACCTCCTCGGTCTCCACCTCGACGGATTCGCTAGGCTTCGTCTCCTCTTCTTCCTTGACAGGCTTTCGCTCCTCGGCAGCCTTCGACTTCTCGACGTTTCCTTTCATCGTTGACACCACAGCGGCCTGGATGGCTCCGTCGACGAGGGTCTTGCGACGCAGCATCGCGATGTAGTCCTTGGCCACGCCGCCGCCGGTCAACTCCTCTGACTGCTGTCGCATGATAGGATTAGCATTATCGATCTCGGACGTGGGCAAAAGGATGTCCACTTCAACGACCGATGGCTTCTCCTCAAGCTCGCCCTCAACGGCCCGGGACTTCGTTTCGAGCTCGACTGCTTCCTCCTCGGGGGCTGCTTGGTTGTCCTCCTCTTGGACGCGCTGGGCCTTGAGCTCTTCTGTGGGCTCCTGGGCCACTTCAACGACAGCTTCAACTTGGTTTCCCTCAACAAGTTGCGGTGGCGTGGCGTTGTCCCTTTGGGCATCCTGGTCATCGACCTCCTGGTCGCTCACCAGGAAGTCGTCGTGGCCGTCCTCGTGGCCGGGCAGGGGCGTGTCCAGTAGCAGCAGCTCCTCGGCCACGGAGCTGCCCTCGCTGGCCGTGCGCTCCCCGTCGTCGTCCTTGCTGTCCAGGTGCTCGGGGATCTGCAGCAGCTCGCCCAGCAGCGCCTCCATGCGCCTGGGGCGGCCGCGCATGTCGAAGTAGGCGAGCGTGCTCAGGAGGAAGTCGTCCAGCTGCTCCTGCCGCTCCTCGGGCGGCGGCGAGAAGAACAGCCCGCCCTTGGGGGGGAAGTCCACCGCGAAGTGCTTCTCGAGCGCCGCGAGGCGCGTGTAGAACCGGTAGAAGGCGTTGTAGCGGATGGCCAGCGTCCACGCGCGGCCGTCCACCTCCACCTCGGTCGTGTAGGCGTGGAAACTCGAGTAGTCGAACCCGGTCACGCGCGCGTCGATCTCTCTCATGGCTGGCGGCTTGCGGGGCTGGTGCCGACTTGCGAGGATCAGACGCGCTCGGCTCGGAAGATCACAAAGTGAGCGGCGCGCTTCGCACTCGGTGGTGTCGCGTGGACAACCGCGAAGTTTTTTCGCCGGCGCTGAACCGATGCATGTGGAGGATCTGGAAGCTAACGCAGCAGCGAAATCTTGGCGTGTTTTTCCGAAAAAGTGGTGCCTATGTTTCGTGGTACTTTGCCACCCACCGTGCAAAGCGGTCATGCGCTGTGAATGGACGCCTCCGAGCTACTACGCCAAGTTGCAGCGTCTGCGGGTGCGCGCAGTGACGCAAGTAACTGCGCGCGTTGCTGGAGCTTGCGACGGATCTTGGCGAAAATGATACGACCCGAGGCGGTTTTTTGCCAGCATTGGCTTTTCACAGGAGTGACATGCCAGCTTAATGATATCCGCCTGAACGCACGCTGCGCGTGGACGACTCCGGTTGCTTGCTGGCGAAATCTGCCACCGCTGCTCGTCTTGGAGCGGAGACTGACCAAACGGAAGCCGTACTACTGAACAACAACTTTTACTCTCAACTCTCGACCGACCTATCTGCGCGCGAGCACCAAGGGCAGCAGCAGCGCGACGCACAGCACCACCAGGTTCGTCTTCTTCATGCAGCGGCGCCGGATGAACCCGAGCAGTGACTTAGGCAGATACGCGGCGATCCAGGACGCCACGAAGCCGCTGGTGGCGAGCTCCTTCTGCTCGACGTCTTCCTTGGGCGATTTGCTCTCGCTGGCTGCCGGTTCCTCGGCAGCCTGCGGCTCTGCTGGTGCGGACGCCTCTTCTTGTGAAATGGGCTCGATGACTGGCTTCTCCTCGGGCGACGCCGCCTCCGACGCCTCTGCACGGGCTTCATCGTCATCAGCCTCTGCTGCGAGCTCAGCTGCAACCGCCTCCTCCTCGACTGCTTGCTCGCACTTGGTCTCCGTAGCAGGCTCCTCCGCTGGAACTTGTGCTGCAACGGGCGCTGCCTCCTCTTCTTGAGCTGCTTCCTCCTCAACGGCAGCAACTCCTTCCTCGACCGCCTCCTTCCTGGTCTCTGCTTCCCCCACAGGCGTCTCCACTTCGGTCTCTGCCTTGTCGTGGGCCTCCATCTTCTCTACTGGACGCGAATCCTCAGCTACTGGGCTGGCTGGCTGCACCGGCTCAGGAGCGGCAACAACCTTCTCCTCCTCCTTCGGCGCCACCTTCTCGCCGACAGAGGCGACGCTGTTAGAACTGCTCGGCGGCTCGTGCATCGGCTCGTCCAGCACGCTCTCGGTGCTGGTGGACACATCGTCGTCCTCGTGCTCGGGGGACTTGAGGTGACGCGGCACCTTGAGCAGGTCGCACAGCAGGTCCTCCATCTCAGCGGAGCGACACTTGGCAGCGTAGAAGGCGAGCACCTGCTGCAGGAAGGTCTCGAGCTGCTCCTGGCGCTCCTCCGGCTTGGGCGTGAAGAAGAGCGAGCCCTTGGGCGGGAACTCGGCGTGGAAATCCTTCTCCGCGGCCACGAGCTGGTCGTAGAACTCGTGGAACTTGCTGTAGCGCAGTCCGAGGCGCCAGCGGTGGCCGTCCACGCTCACCTCTGTCGTGTACGCGTGGAAGGACGCGCGGTAGAAGCCCGTGACGTGCGCCGAGATGGCCTTCATGGTCTCCGAACTGCGTCTCTGCGGCGAAAAGATAAAGTGCCAGCAACTTTTTGCTGCAATGCCCCGAGGAAGACGCACTTTTTCTCGGCAAATCAGCTCATGGTGCTGGCCTGTTTCCGGCCCCGCGGCGTGATGGCGCTGCTCATTCGAGAGAATTGCCAATGTGACAAGCGGCAACTTGCCACTGGCAAACGGAGGCGGAAGGTGGCAAGCGAGCTTTGGCAATATTTCTGCTTGGATCGAACGGGCGAAGAAGTGGGGGATCGGGACCCCATGTGACGGACGGCTTTCTAGACAGCACCACCTGCAGATCATCTTTTGGTCCTCCTTGACACGGGCAATACATCCTTGATAGTGCGCTGCCTTTCGAGGCCAAGTCCGATTGTCCGCTGATAGGGATATCGTCAACCAACTCTCGTCAAGGACGTGATCGCCGACCGACACTTGGCAGGAAGACTGCTCGATGCTGGAGATTCGCCTCAATTTGAAAACCGATTCTGTATCACGACGTCTTCGCGCAGAAAACTACGGGGAGAAGCTACTCGGAGGCTCCCTGGATTTCCATTGTCAATCTCGGTGAAGGGATGTCGGGGTTCTCGACGTTCCCTCGCTCCGCTCGAAATCCTGAAGCTCATCTGTACCTCGTTGCCAACTCGATAGAAATTCCTCGCAGTCCCTCTTCACGCCCTTGTCGATTGCAGTGAAGTGCGGCAGTGCAGTCGCACAATTTTGCTGGAACCAGTCTGTTGCAATTCCATGAATTTTGAGTAACCTGTTGCCGGATGGAAGCTGGAAGTTCACACGTTCAAGCGTGGTCCGGCGAGTTGGGGAGTTTTCACCCGTCTCGAAGCAAGTCCTGGCGCATCTTGCTACTACTTTGCGAGTTGTTGAACGCGTAGACTCCCCATCGAAGTGGCTGTGTGTCTTGGGAAATGCTCGCTGCGAATTCTCTACAAAAATGCAGGTCCACAAACTCGAGCTGGGGCCTTTACGAATGTAATTCGACTCCACCTCCCAGCGACCGAGCGCAAATCGACATCTCTGGCCAAGGAAGAGGACTTTGATACTTTTAACAGTTGATGTTGTACACAAGACCGATGCACTGGGTGGACAATCTCGGAGCTTCGAGCTGCAGTTGAAGTGATCCTAAATATCGGGCATCATGTACATTAGCCTGAGTATGGTGCGCTGGCGTGTACAATTAATCACGTGGTGTTCATTTGCTGGTAGGAGGAAGAGGATTGGCTTCGATCCGCTTTCGGGTCGGTGTGGACAGCGTCAATGCCAGGGCTCAGGGTTGAGTAGTCACCGCTCATGGAGGCGAGCATGGGCATACTGCGGGTCATGGCTCGACCTGCCGGGACCATTGTGTCCACTTTCTGCATCTCTCGACTGGCCCGGCGCGCCTTCCAGAGCGAGCTGAGGGCCACGATCAAGAGCGCAAACTCCATGGCGACCAGCAGCACGGGCGCGAACAGGTCCGCGCCTTGTCGTTCGACGTACTTGGACGAGTTCCGCACGAGGAACGAGACTGCTACGAGGTAGCCGAGTCTCTCGGCCAGGTACGTGGCGCTCGTGATGTCCACGGCGTCCACGTAGGCGATCATGGCGTGCAGCACGCAGACCACGAGGAGGAAGTAGACGACGATGAAGTTCTTGCCCACGTTGGTCGTCGAAATGACGAGGTGGACGATGCCCAGCGGGACGAGGAAGTCGTTGAATCGGTCCCAAAACACCTGCAGCGCGATGCTTGCCTTCTCGTACCTGGAGCCTCTCACGGCGTCAGCTCCAGGCAGCCCAACGGCAGACCGGCCCAGGCCCTGGAAAGCTCGCCCCAGACTGTCCACCGCTCGTGCGGCGGCGATGGCGCAGATGAGATCCGCCACGAGCGCGTTGGCACCTCGTTTAGGCGTGAACAACTTGTCCTGGACGAAGACAACGGCGAAGACATAGATGGAAACGGGTAGCAGCGCCAGCTTTACGACCACGACGCCCACGGCGAAGAAATTGACGTCGTTGCGAGATGTTGCCCAAGCCGTATCGTCCACGCGCCTCGACGAGTACAACACGCACCATCGCGCAAGCAGCGAGATACTCAACACTGTCGAGAACCCAACAGCAAGATACACCACGCTGCCGTCCACTTCCTCCATGAGTTTGTCTTCATTGATCTCGCTTCGTAGTTGCGCCAAAACCTGAACCTCTGCGGCGTCGGTGGTCTCGTAGAAGTTGAGTACGACCAGCACCGAGTACGCGCAGTTAAGCAAGGCAAACGCCCATTCTTTCGGTGGAACGCCATGCAGCACGGTCTCCTTCCAGACGCCAAGGCGTTTGAGCTCCAGACACTGCTTGAGTACGCTCTTGGATCGTTCGGGCGGCGTATGGTGGTGGTCCGTGGGCACTTCCCGACACAAACCTGGCGTTGCAGTCTCGCGGTCTCCAAACCGAAGCCCATTGCACGCGCTAACGTCGCTGGGGCATGGGAAAAGCTCGCTGGTCGGAGTGTTGCTGGCAGTGTTGGTGGGGGTCAAGGTGAGTCGCCGGGCTCTTGCTGCTCGCCTCCGTTCCCGATGCCGGTGGCGGCCTTCGTAGAGTCGCAGCCCAGTGAGCACGACATCAGCCACCAGGAAGACGACGGCGCCCACGATGTCGTTGTTCAAGCTCGGAGACACAACGACGACGTTCATGCCCATGACAATCGTCAGCATCGTCACGTATCGATGAAGCTGGTAGGACAGGCGCTCTGGACTCGAGCCTCGGTGGCAGCACGTCCAGCTCGCCCAGGCCATGGACGGCACCTCGGAAAGCAGCAGGACCATCTCGCTCTGGTTCAGGAAGGACGAGACCATGCCGCAGTCTTTCCAGCGGTCGAAGAACGTGAGGACCAACTGCTTGGCCGTCACCTTCCCGTGCGCTTCCTCCGCGCTCCAGTCGTAGATGATCTCGTCGCGCGCTCGACTCACCAGCCACGTGTGCGCGATGGCGACGGCGTCCACCAGTTCGCACATGACGAGAATGAGCGCGCTGCAGAGCGCACTCGTCTGCTGCTTCCACTCCAAACCTTGCGAGCTGCTGAGACGCAGCGTCACGTAGAGCAGGAAGAAGACCTTGAGCAGCGCAATGACCGGCGGCAGGTACCGGCGTCTGGTAGTGAACTTCATCGGACACACGCAGTCGAGCAGCGCGCTGCGTAGCCCCCACTGAATGAGCCTCGAGCCCCACACGACGAAGAGGCTCAGCACCGTGATGACCATGAGCACTTGCGGCACATGGTCCATCACGACCGGCAGCGACAGCGGCGCGTCTCCGCCGTCAAAGTCTTGCGCCTGGAAGCAGTTGATCACGGCGCCAGCGACCGCCACCTGCTCGAAGCACAGCACGAGGAACTCGAACACGCCCAGCTCGGACGGAACGACGGCGCGCTCTTGGTCCTGCAGCCAGCGGAAGGACTGCGCTGCATGCTGCAGCATGGGCCACGGGCGGTTGCACTGTGCAACGCTGGACTTGAGCAGTTTATGGCGTCCAGAGCTGAGCCAGAGCGTTGAGGGAGAGCTGGTGATTACCACGACGTCGACGCTCGATCGCAATGCGTAAACGCCAAGTCGCATGATCGCACGTGGAGGTTTTGCATGGCCGTCATTGTGATGCGAGCATCTTGAGCTGGTACATGTAGACGAAGTTCATGAGACCCTCGAAGCGTCGTCGTCATTTTACACGTCCGTCCGACACGATGCAGCTCCGTGGTTATGGATTCGTGGTCACTGTTGTCCTCTATGCGGCTGCAGGTGTAACGGGGGCTGCGTCTCTCTCGTACGTCGCGGGGTATGGCGACGAGGCGTGCACTTCGACGCCGACCCAGTTTGTCTTCCGTGCCAACGCGAGTTGTGCGTCTTCCAAGTGCTCGGCAGTGAGCGGATCCTCGGTCTACCGCTCGGAAGCTTGTTCAACGATATCCGACTACGCGGAGGTGCTGGCGGCTGCGTTCCAGTCGAAGCTGGTTCTAGTTGCCAAGAAGTACAGCGACTGAGGGAGTTGCGAGGTTCTGGAACGCGTCACAGCGTACGTCGCCGACAGTGCGTGTCATGCTGCCGTAGACGGCGTGTCGAGCTTCAAGGCCACACCACGCGACGACGGCTTTGCGTTGCTGGAAACCTCTAGCGGCACAACGTGCTCGGACGGGAGACAGCAAGAAATCGAGTGTAACTACTCGAAGCTTACGACGAAATCCTGCGCGGTGGACGTCGACCAGTAAATGGACCATCCTGTCGCTCTTCACTGACAACGAGTGCGCCAGAAGGTCAATCAACCTTCAGGTTCGCCATCGATTTGGAAGAATGGTACTATGACAACCTAACTGCACGGAGCTGGAGCACTTGATGATCTACCCCGCAGACGGCGCGTACATCTCGATGAACTGGCCGAGTTATAGGGTGCACTTACACGTGGGTGGCATCGTCACATTCGATACGTTTGCTTCATCGGTTGCTCTGGCACCCCGGACACGCAGACTTTCGACCGTGCCAGGCTCGCTGCTAAAACGTGCGTCACGGACAGCAACATCAAGTACAGCATCGGTGGAGTGACGCCACAATGGAAGGCCGTGGCTGTCTATGAAGACAGCGACTGCAGCGCTAAGCCGGTGCAGCTGACGCTCACGAACGAGTTCACGTGTGAGCCCGAACTTCTGATGCCAATGCCGGTTGCGTAGCCCAAGCTAGCGCTTCGACTTCTTCGGATAGCGACTGTACAGCTGACTATTTCGCATTTGCTACTGGCGTCTATGGCGGGAATCACCCGTACGTGGTTGTAGAGGACTACGTTGGTGGAGGCGAATGTGTTGTATTGGGATCCGTCTTTGTGTACTCGGCAGACGGCTTTTGCCACGATAGTTCCGACGGATTATCCAGCTTTTCCGTCACTCTCCAACCAGATTTCTCAGTAGCCATGAAAATGTACGAGGGGGTGGATTGGAGAGCGAAATGTACGTGGCAAGCAACTTATTGGGATCGCATGTCTGCTGTGCGGGTGCCAAGAAGTTTTATGTGGGCGGAACAACGTCAAAATGGACAGCTATCACTATTCACGAGAACAGCGACTGTTCTGGCGCACCCGTACTACTGACTTTCACGAAAACGTTCACTTGCACCGAGTCGCTGGCTGTCTCGCATGACTGGCAATGCATCGCATCGCTTCCCATTGCTTACATCCGCCCGCGATTTATGCAGCAAGCACCTAATTGTCGTCGGTCATGGGATTCCAGCTGAAGCTCAAGAATTCCTCGACTGCTTTGGACGCGTCCAAGTTACTTGTACAGCGGCCTGCGAGTGTGGAACCTCCATTTCAGCGCTGATACGGCTGGTAGCAGATAGAAATCCTCTCATCGAGAAACTTGTGTACACGGCTGCTCGACGTGGTCATGTAGAGCTACTCAGGTGGCTCACCGTGGCGACAAAGTGAAATACTCCGGCCTAACAGAGTTCGGCTTAGAGGTGGTGTCCGACCGACTTGTGCTTGACAACCTTGAATGATCGCTAGAAGGGGGCACCGTACAAGCACACGGCTACGACGTCAGCTGCGTATCCAAGTGTTGACCCCACTTGCCTTCGCGTTTGCCCAGTGTGCCCAAAAGCCCGCCAAGAATTGCGTAAATGCTGAGAATACAATCACGACACGAACCAGCATCGTAGTCACCTGCTTGCGGTCGGACGCAGCACGTGTAGTGCCAGCAGACAGCGATGAAGACCAGCATCGTAGTCACCTGCTTGCGGTCGGACGCAGCACGTGTGGTGCCAGCAGACAGAGATGAAGACCACAGCCACGATGTCACCAACGACGAACATCACAAAGGTGGGGTAAATGTTGTTGGCTATACAGCAACCAGACGTGAGAGTTCGCTGGTAGCGCGACGAAATGGGAGACAGACACGAGTCTCACCAACTTGTTCGGAAAAACTCGGTGCACGACAACCGACGGACTGAAAATCATCAACAGCGACGAGATGGACGCTAAGACCATGACGACAGCGAGAGCGGAGACAACCGTGCTGGTAAATGAGTACACAATTCCCGCTCGCAACTTATATCCCAGTTGGGTTTTGGTTGCTGAGCGTACACATCACTGGGTGCGCGATGCTATTTTGAATCTGCTCATAGATCCAAGTGAGCTTTTGCACTCTACAATACTTGCTGCGAGAAGCACTGGAATTTTCTGGAGAAGGCACGGGCTCGTCACTTGAGCCATCCTTGGTGCAAGCGGCTCGACTCCAACGACGCCATCGTCACACCCTTCACGTCGATTGAGAACTCTGCGAAGCAACAAGAACAGCCCAACATTGAAACGAGTTAGTTCAAAGACCTTGGTAGAACCAAAACATGCGCTCTGAGGCCACTTACATGCCGACCACGTCACACTTATGCAGGTTGAGCGGAAGTAAGTCGTTCGTGTCCACGATGTCCCAGACTAGCGCCATGTATCTGCTCAGCAGATTCTGCTGTCAGTGTGGACATACGAAATCGACCGAATCTCCAGCAGAATGTCTACTGAGAAGCAAAATACTGAATATACTTGGTTGGGGAGTCCACCAGCTTCAAGTCCGTCCTTGAGGGCGTGAACTGAGGCCACAAGTACCTGCAGCCCCAAATCCGATTGCGCGCCACGCTGAAGATGGCATTGATATCAAGCGAATCCACTGTATACACGGACGTCGTCATCATCCCGAACTCGCTCGACCGAGCGCGTATCGGCTGCACCCTAAAATTCAACGGGAGAACTGCCACATTTTCGGTCTCCTCGCGCAGAGCCAAGTCCAGTTTGGCTTTCGTGCAAATTGCTTGGCCCTCGCGGAACCGCAACAGCGGATTCTCCGGTAGATACGTGGACCTGTGCAGCAGGCTGCGCATATCGAGTTCCTACGAGCGTCAGAAAATTCCGCCGAGACCTGCGGAAGTGAAGACGCAAGACCACTCACCAATCCGCACGGTGGCCCGTTGTCAGCGTAATGAGAAGACAGCGTGCGTACGATGTCCAGAGCAAAGCGTCGCTGCGCAAACACCATCCGGTTTAGCTGCTCGTTCGGACTCGTGGCGTTGAGCAACGGGTAATGTTTCCATTTGTAGGCTCCATTGGGGTCAAATGCTTTCTGAAAGCGTTACCACCGAGTTTGTCATTATTTGTGTTATGAATCATAACTTATGATCGTTAACCGCCGTGCTTGGACTTTCGGTGCGGAACTAGCAAAACTGGCTGTCGGGCTGCACTCGAATTCCGATGGTTATCACCGACGTTGAAGTGGCGTTGGCAATATCGAGTCTCAATTTGCCAGCAGCTGAGCTTGTGCCACAGCAAGAAGAGAGCGAGTCGTGGCGTCGGTAATCAGCTGTTGTGCCTTTGTGGGATAGGTTTTCTGTCCCGAAATGAATGGGCTAAGGTCTCAGCGACTGGCACAGTACAAAAGGTATACTAGCTTCGCCCGAAAGCCTCACGGCCGCACGCCCATGCGATCAGATGGCTACCCGTCGTCCATTACCACAGCGTGGACTCCTTCGCACCGAAGGATAGGGGGCGGGCCCCTACAGCCGCAGGAAGCCGAATCTCTCGCCAATATTTTCCCGAGATCGTCGACTTGGTCTCACGGCCATAAAACACGCGCCTCAAGTGCACAGTCCAAACCGGGACGGAGGCGTCCACCAAAACTTGTCTCGCCGTCCATTCGGCCTTCGTATCATCGGCGAGAAACCGTCCGTCGCAGCGCCACTGGAGGCTTCGGGGATGAAAATGGAGCGCGGACCGAGCTACGCGGAGTACGAGGACGCCGCGCCGCTCAACGGCGCGCACGGGACGACCGCGAGCAGCTCCGAGAGCCCCGTCAAGCGCGTGGACATGCCCACGACCACGGGCCGCATCATGGACCGCAAGGACGCGCTGTTCAAGCGCTCCAAGGGCCAGTGGAAGTGCGTGCAACAGCTCTGCAATTGCGTGGAACACGAGGCTACCAACTGACCGTTCTTATTGGTGTTGTTGGTGTTGTGCCCTGCAGTATTCGTCGCCAGAAGGTGCCGCACTACTGGAAGCTCTACATGCAGGACCCGTTCCACACGGTCGTCAACATGCGGCTGAGCAAAGTGCTGGGCTCGCTCTGCTTCGCGGTACGTCGCAGCGGCGGGTTATGAGTTTTTGTGTGGGTTCGCTTGTTATCCAGAGACTGACTGGGTTATTTGTTGTCGCTGTGCTGCAGTATATCCTGGTGATCACCGTGTTCGGCGCGCTGTACATGACGCCGCCCGACCAGTGCAAGCTGGCCATCTACTCGTTCTTCGACGGGTTCTCCTTCTCCGTGTCGGTGCTCTTCACCATCGGCTTCGGTACCAACGGCGGCGACGTGTTCTTCGGAGACTGCGTCTGGGTGCAGACGATCATCACGCTCGAGTCGTTCATGGGCATCTTGCTCGATGCGCTGGCCATTGGTATCATCTTCCAACGGTTCTCGCGTGCCCAGGCCCGTGCCAACACTATTGTGATGAGCACACATGCCTGCGTCCGCCGTATTCGTGGCAACCTGTACTTCATGTTCCAAGTGTGTGAGATGCGCAAGCACCAGCTCGTCGAGGCCCACGTGCGCATGTACGCGATCCGGCATGACGTGGAGTTCGGCGAGCACTACTACTTCCAGTCGTACCCGATGCGTATCCAGCACCCGGACGACGATCTTGGTGGCATGCTGCTTCTAGCTCTGCCTTCGGTCGTTGTCCACCGCATGGACTCGTGGAGCCCGCTCCTGCGGCCCAAGAGCGCCGAGACCTGTGGTCTGCACCACAACCCGGCGAGAGGATACCTGTTCCCCGAGCCTTTGTGCCGCGAGGCTGACGCCCAGAGTGGAGACCGCGATGGCTCAGTGATGGTTAATCAAGCCACCAACCCGGTGCACAACGGGTGCCGCTGCGCAACTGGGAACGCTGCTATGGGTGACGTGCACGCTGCGACGCAGCCACCGAACGTCGAGGAGATCAAGAAATATTGGGCCGAGTCGCAGGTACGACCCACATTTGCTGGTATCGCCTTCCTTCTGCATCGACATCTAATGAGTCGTTTCTTGCCCTTGCTGTGTAGTTGGAGGTTGTGGTGCTCGTGGAAGGCATCGACGCCGTCACGTCGGCGACAATTCAGGTGCGGCATTCGTACAAAGCGGAGGACATCATGTTCAACTACCGCCACGTCAACTGCGTGGACGTGGACCCGGAGACGGGTGGTGCTGTGATCGACTTCCGTCGCTTCCACGAGACGAAGTCTGTGGATCCCGAGTGCAACAAGGTCGCTGGCAGCTTCTACTGAAAACTAGTGCGCTGTGTACTTGATAACAATTCATACTTTAGATGACCTTCCTCCCTGGCTTCAGATTTACGAACTCTTTGAAGCGATATACAAGCGTGGTTAGATTTTGAAGACGAGGATACATCAAATGTAAAAGTAGTGGGGGATTGACCAGGTGGGGTGAAGGTGTGCACTGAACTGGAAACCTACAGTCGAGCACACAAAATCATCCGAGCGCGGCACCATGCACTAAGATCGAGTCTAGCGATCAGTACTGTAGCATCTCGAGCACTTGATCATGTAGCTATTAGGAAGCGCGGGCCACCTGTAACGACATCTCGATGGAATGTGTCCATTGCCTCCGATTCGCGCAACGAAAACTGGGAGACCCTGCCGCTCCCAGGACTAGGACCCTCGAACCTGGGGACGCCTTACTGGTTTGCTGCGTTCACCCCATCAATCGGGCTCCGATGTCTGCAGCAGCAGGGACACGGTCGGGCGTAGGCCGGAAAGTGTCGTGCAAGCATCCCAACGGCGGAGCGCGCGCTCTACATCGTGTTTCTGAGACCGGTGTTGTTGATGTTGCCGATCGCCCAGGCCGCCTTTCGAGCTGCTGCGACGGCGCTCCAAGCAGCAACACACGGCAGGTCACCAGAATCTGCATGGACATCCCCATCCTGCGTGCACGTATTGCCGCCGGCATTTAGACTGGCCGTTTGTATGCCTCGAATCCTGCGAGATCGACACTTCGCCTCGCGTTTTCTCGTCGCGGCGGCAAATCCTTTCCCACGCAAGCAGCCCAAGCAGCCCAAAAACACCAAGCAGCCCGAAACACCAAGCAGACCTGCGCCATACAAAGCGCAGCATCATTTCATGTCTGCTTGGATCGAGGTTTTACTCGCGCGCGAGTAAAACCGACTCCGCTTTGGTGGTTGCGCAGCGCTCATTCTCGGATTCTCCGTCGCAGCAGCAAGCTCCCACTCCTCGCTACCCCAACCATGGCCTTCCGCCAGGTGTTCAAGACGCAGGCGCGTCAGATGAGCTCGAGCAGCTCGCGCAAGTTCTTCGTGGGCGGCAACTGGAAGTGCAACGGCTCGCTGGGCCAGGCGCAGGAGCTCGTGGGCATGCTCAACACGGCCAAGATCCCGGCCGACGTGGAGGTCGTGGTGGCCCCGTCGCAGGTGCACGCCGCCACCGTCAAGGCCTCGCTGCGCGCCGACGTGCGCGTGAGCGGCCAGGACGTCTGGAAGCAGGGCAACGGCGCCTTCACGGGCGAGACCTCGGCCGAGATGCTCAAGGACCTCGGCGCCGAGTTCACGCTGGTGGGCCACAGCGAGCGCCGCGAGAAGGGCGAGACCAACGAGGTGGTGGCCAAGAAGGCCGCCTACGCCCTCGAGAAGGGCCTCGGCGTCATCGCCTGCATCGGAGAGACCATGGAGCACCGCGAGGCCAACCAGACCGTGGCCTACATCACCGAGCAGCTCGACGCCTACGCCGCCGAGATCAAGGACTGGAGCGACGTCGTCATTGCCTACGAGCCCATCTGGGCCATCGGCACGGGTCTCACGGCTTCGCCCGAGCAGGCCCAGGAGGTGCACGCCAGCATCCGTGCCTGGCTCAAGGCGAAGGTCTCCCCCGAGGACGCGGAGAAGACCCGCGTCATCTACGGCGGCTCGGTCGGCGCCAAGAACGCCCCGGAGCTCTCGCAGAAGGAGGACATTGACGGCTTCCTGGTCGGCGGTGCGTCGCTCAAGCCCGACTTCCTCCAGATCATCAACGCCCAGAACCCGACGACCAACGTTGGCGGCGCTGTGAACGTTGCTATCAACGGCTTCGGCCGCATCGGCCGTCTGGTGCTGCGCGCTGCTGCCACCAACCCCCTCATTAACGTCGTGGCCATCAACGACCCGTTCATCTCGACCACCTACATGGAGTACATGCTCGAGTACGACACGGTCCACGGCAAGTTCGCTGGCTCGCTCTCGCACGACGAGCAAAACATCTACGTGAACGGCAAGCCCATCCGTGTGCATAACGAGATGAACCCCGCGAACATCAAGTGGGGCGAGCAGCAGGTGCAGTACGTGGTCGAGTCCACGGGCGCCTTCACGGCCATTGAGACCGCCTCCGCTCACATGAAGAACGGCGTGGAGAAGGTGGTGATCTCGGCCCCGTCGAGCGACGCCCCCATGTTCGTGATGGGCGTGAACCACGAGCTGTACGAGAAGAACATGCACGTGGTGTCGAACGCGTCGTGCACGACGAACTGTCTGGCTCCTCTGGCCAAGGTGGTGAACGACAAGTTCGGCATCAAGGAGGGTCTGATGACGACGGTGCACGCCGTGACCGCCACGCAGAAGACGGTGGACGGTCCGTCGAAGAAGGACTGGCGCGGAGGCCGTGGCGCTTGCTTCAACATCATCCCCAGCTCTACTGGCGCCGCCAAGGCTGTGGGCAAGGTGATCCCCAGCCTGAACGGCAAGCTGACGGGCATGTCGTTCCGTGTGCCTACGGCTGATGTGTCTGTGGTGGACCTGACTGCTCGTCTGGTGAACCCTGCGTCGTACGACGAGATCAAGGCTGCCATCAAGTCGGCCAGCGAGAACGAGATGAAGGGCATCCTCGGCTACACGGAGAAGGCGGTTGTGTCGAGCGACTTCATTGGCGACTCGCACTCGTCGATCTTCGACGCCAGCGCTGGCATTGCCCTGACGGACGACTTCGTGAAGCTCGTGTCGTGGTACGACAACGAGTGGGGCTACAGCTCGCGTGTGTTGGACCTGATCGAGCACATGGTCAAGAGCGAGTAAGTTTGCTCCCTTGGTGCTGCTACGTTCGGCTTGAAGCACGTGCTGGCGCGTTCGGTGATTGCACACCCCACGGTACACGAGAGCGATGGAGCTTTTTAGAGATTTTTTTTATCGTGCGGGGTGCATACGGCCCCCTTCTTAGCAGAGCAACGTCGACAAGTTTGCTGTTGTTGTCTGTATCAATAGAAGTATGAATCTCACGACGACTGCGTGTTTTGTGAATGCTTGTACAAGTCATGACAAGCCCAGGAAATGCAGGAACCAGGTTCGTGTTTGAAAA
The DNA here is from genome assembly GCA_019155715.1 of Phytophthora pseudosyringae. Taxonomy (NCBI): domain Eukaryota; phylum Oomycota; class Peronosporomycetes; order Peronosporales; family Peronosporaceae; genus Phytophthora; species Phytophthora pseudosyringae. Next base: position 131,207 of record JAGDFM010000007.1, read on the forward strand.
CGTCAGCCGGAAGTGGAAGTCAACTTGTGAAACCGAGCAAGCGGCTGTCGGTACTTGAGCGTGTTGGGCTTTGCCATGCGCAAAAAAAATGGTATCAAGTACGGAATCAGCGCAGCATCTCCCTCCTTTACCCGCGGCACGACTGCCACGTCCCACTCGCGTTTTACTCCTGATCGGGCAGACCTTGACGTCGGTTGGACTTCCCGCCACCAAGGCACCAGAACGCGGCAGCCCTTGCCATCGCCATTGTGACTTGTTCGATATCAATTGCAGCGCGACAGCTTTCCAGTTGGCCCTGTGCCAACAAGTAGTGTCGGCAGCTCCCTTTCATGGCCGAGCGGGTCTTTCATCGAGCGGGTCTTTCATGGAGCGGGTCTTTCTCGCCTCGACCCCGATTTCAAATCACCCGCGACCATTTCGCAGTAAAGCCGCGCTTCGCGATTGCATAGCACGGGTGATTGGTGAGCAATCAACAAAAAACCTCGCCTTGAAGTGGCTCGTGACGACGGGATCCGCACCACTGGTCTCCGGTGTGTCATTCCTGGATTCGCCTTCCGAGCCCCAACCAAGCCCCGAGCTCTATCTCTCATGGTCAACGTCGCTATCAACGGCTTCGGCCGCATCGGCCGCCTCGTGCTGCGCGCTGCCGCCAAGAACCCCAAGATCAACGTTGTTGCCGTGAACGACCCGTTCATCGCCACCAAGTACATGGAGTACATGCTCAAGTACGACACGGTGCACGGCCGCTTCGACGGGGAGATCTCGCACGACGAGCAGAACATCTACGTGGACGGCAAGCCCATCCGCGTGCATAACGAGATGAAGCCCGAGAACATCAAGTGGGGCGAGCAGCAGGTGCAGTACGTGGTCGAGTCCACGGGCGCCTTCACGGCCATTGAGACCGCCTCCGCTCACATGAAGAACGGCGTGGAGAAGGTGGTGATCTCGGCCCCGTCGAGCGACGCCCCCATGTTCGTGATGGGCGTGAACCACGAGCTGTACGAGAAGAACATGCACGTGGTGTCGAACGCGTCGTGCACGACGAACTGTCTGGCTCCTCTGGCCAAGGTGGTGAACGACAAGTTCGGCATCAAGGAGGGTCTGATGACGACGGTGCACGCCGTGACCGCCACGCAGAAGACGGTGGACGGTCCGTCGAAGAAGGACTGGCGCGGAGGCCGTGGCGCTTGCTTCAACATCATCCCCAGCTCTACTGGCGCCGCCAAGGCTGTGGGCAAGGTGATCCCCAGCCTGAACGGCAAGCTGACGGGCATGTCGTTCCGTGTGCCTACGGCTGATGTGTCTGTGGTGGACCTGACTGCTCGTCTGGTGAACCCTGCGTCGTACGACGAGATCAAGGCTGCCATCAAGTCGGCCAGCGAGAACGAGATGAAGGGCATCCTCGGCTACACGGAGGAGGCGGTTGTGTCGAGCGACTTCATTGGCGACTCGCACTCGTCGATCTTCGACGCCGGGGCAGGTATCGCTCTGACGGACGACTTCGTGAAGCTTGTGTCGTGGTACGACAACGAGTGGGGCTACAGCTCGCGTGTGTTGGACCTGATCGAGCACATGGTCAAGAACGAGTAAGCCTGCAGTCGTTGACTGCGTGCACCTGCTTGCTTCGTTCGCGGGACGTGGAGGCATCCAGCATGTTTCACTTCAATAACCAGTTCGTAAAAATACAAGAACAGAAAAGCTCATTGATCGCGAAGCACCATTGCTTCATCGCACAAACGCAGTATCTACAGTGGGCACTGCTGTAGCAGTGCTACGAGCTGCTCAAGTTTAGCTCGATACATGTACTACGTAGTAGCTCGAGCAAGTAGTACAGTGTATCAACTTGGTACACTGTACCCAATTGATACTACTACTAGAACTATAGTACTACGTAATAATAGTACTTTCCACCAAAGCTTGACACAAAGGAAAGGAATGGAAACATGTCGCTCTTAGTGCCCGACTACGCGAGCTCCTCGGAGGACGAGGAGGCACCAAGCGTGTCCGTTCCCGCTCCATCTCCTGATCCTGCGTCTGTCCCAGCTCCTGCTGCAAAATCTCCCGAAACGCTCGCGTCCAGCGCTGCAGACGCGTCGTCCAAGCCCAAGAAGAAGAAGAAGAAGAAGACCAAGACCAAGACGACGTTGTACCTGCCGCCGGAGATCCAGCGACTGCTGGAGACGGGGACCGGCGGCGGCGCCTTGTCCGACGACAGCGACGACGACAGCGAGCTGCTGGCCAAGCACAAGCGCGCCAAGAAGGCGGCCAGCAAGCGGCCGAGACCCGCGGCGGCCGACCAGGACGCGGTCTTGTCCTTCCTGCCGCCACCCAAGCACGAGCTGCCGGCCACAGGTGGAGCGTCCTCGTCCACTGCGGACGTTGCAGTGGAGCAGATGCAGCAGGCAACAGATACCCAAGCAGGGCTGCAGCCAGTGGACGAGGCGGCCAACGCTGCGGCCTGGCAGCAGTACAACCAGCAGCAGCAGCAGTATCAGGCCAGCCATGCTGCGGCCACACACGATTATTGCGTCGCGCAGGGGGAGGACGACGTGCCTGGAGGTAGCTCCAAGCGCAGGAGGACTCGGGAGCGAGACATCGAGAGAGCTCTGCAGCAGGGCCACTTCGAGACGGTGGCGGGCCAGATCGCGGAGGTGCAAGGCCCGGCGCCGAATGCCTGGCAACCACCAGGTAACCCGCTCACGGCAGCTAGCGGGGCCAGTGACCAGGATGTCAAGGTGAAGGCCAGCTTCTGGAACGCCCAGGCCGGCACCAAGGTCTCGTCGGTCAAGCCCAGTCGTCTGCAGAGACAGAAACACCAGCTGAACCAGCTTGCGTTCGACGCCAAGGCGCGAGACTTTGACCTGCTGGACAAGCGCGGCGCGTCGTTGAAGACGAAGAGGGAAACATACGCCAAGTACGGCTGGTAGGACAACATGCCTGTAGGTGAAAGATGTGAGTAAGCTTACGATTCAAAGCTTAACTGGTGCTGCCGATATACTTGCCAGCGATCTGTCTCTGTTCTCCTATGTGCTTGCTTCTTACGGCAGGTTGAGCTGCGCCATGGCTGCTGTCTGCTCTTCCACACTGGCTGATGCGTCTTCATGCTCTTGAGGGGGCTGGTCTTCCGCGTCCTCGTCCTCCTCGCTCTCGTCGACACCTTCGCGCTCTGCCTGCTCCTTCTCCTCCAGGAATTCTTCTGTGAACACCTCCATCTCGTGCTCCATCCGTGCGGTCTCAGCTTTGCTGACCTTGCCGCGGCGGTTAGCCCCCAACGTCTTGAGCTTGCGGTCACCCTTACGGTGGTGCTTGCTTTCACGCGGGTAGACCTTGCGCACCAGCACGAGGTCGGGCAGCTCTTCCTTGAGAGTGTGCGTCTGGCTCGTGCCGAAGATGGCGGACGCGAGGTCGTAGCCCTTGACCGTGTCGCCAGCAGCGAGTACCCCGCCGAGGTGTGTTCGCACGTGGAACGTCGTGTCATTCACGCCGAAGTCGCTCTCGCGGGCCACCTCCACATCAGCCACCACGAACTTGGACTTGCGTCCCCTGCTCAAGGACGGCACAGGGCCGACGTGGCGCAGCTCGCGCGGGTCCACGGGCTCGACATCCAGCACGACGAACTCGACCATGTCGGAGCTGGTCGCCAGTGGCAGGAACGGCAGCTTCCAGTATCTGTCCGTCGGCAGTTCGGCCTTCTGTCCGGAGACCGGGTCCAGCAGATGCACCGTCGACGTGGTGCGCGCGCAGAGCGTCACGTCCGAGATGCTCCCGCAGCTCTGTGCGAGCTTCCGGGGCAGCGCGAGCAGGTCGTCCTTGCAGATCGGGCTCAGCTCGACGCTGTACGTGTGCTGCACGTTGGCCGTCGAGTTGTGCACGTTCTCCGAGATGAGTTTGCTGGACGACTTGGAGCGCATGGGCACGTGCGCCGCCAGGAAGTGGATGAACCTCTCGGCCGTGGACTTGGTGCCGAAGTAAAAGTCCATCCCTTCCTTCACGGCGGTGATGCCGATGGCGTCCTGGTGCGCCCCGTGCTTGAGGATCTCCTGCTCCAGCCGCAGGAACGTGCGCTTGTGGTCGGCCTTCTGGCGGATCTGCACGAGCGCGCGCCACGTGTTGTTGTGGTACTGCTTGGAGCAGTCCGGGCACTTGACGCTGTGGATCACGAACGTGACGGCGCACGAGTTCTGGATCACGGCGTGGTTGGCCACCTCCCGCTGCAGCGTGAGCCGCAGCTTGACGCGCTTCGAGTGCGGCTCGGTCCAGATGAAGCCCGCGTCGATGAGCTTGGCCTTGCCCAGCCCCGGGATGCTCTTGAGGCACAGCGCCATGAGCTCCTTGGACTCCCAGTCGCAGCCCAGCCACGCGCCCGAGCTGCTGCTGTAGTACTGCGCCTTGGCGCGCGACTGGAAGCGCAGGCAGCCGCGGCACTGCACCAGGTCGCACGTCGTGTCGATGCCCTCGGCCACGTCCACCTCGGTCGCGACGCAGGACGCGCACATGTTCATGGCGTTGGCCTCGATCTGCGCGCCGCACATGCAGCACGAAATCATGGCGGAAAAGAGAGCGCTCTTCTTCTTGGGTTAGTTTGGAGAGTGACACGATACTGGAGCGACCAAGGGTCAGTAGTAACTCGCGTCGCCGGAACAAACACAGTAGCATTACTACTGATACTGCAGTCAATAGTATTTGTTTTCCTTGATAGTATCCTGGTCGCCCCGATAGTACTGTTGGACTACTGCAAGTACGAGTTTTCACGGTCTTCTCCCCCCCTCTCAGGTCCTTTTCAGTAAATGCAGTAGTTCGATAGTACAATCGCAGTATTACTATCGTATCAACGGAAGACTAAAATCGCGTATCTGTTATTGTAGAGGTTCAAATCATACTACCGACCAGGTTCTTCTCGGATTGCGTCATCACTTTCTGACACGCATCCGGCATCATCCCAGCTCCGACACCATGGCTCTCTCCTCGGGCGAGCGCTCGCCAATGCTGCCCACCAGCAGTAGCAGCACTGCACTTGACTATGAGCCCCGTCGTCGCCCTTTGCCCGTTGCAACGGGCTGGGTCGCGTTGGCCGCCGCTGCGCTGGCACTCGTCGGGTTGGCCACACGCTCCTTTGCCGTTCCGTCGCCTGCTGCTCGCGCGCCAATCGACGCCGCCCCCGCGTCGTTCCCCACGCTGGCCGACGGATCGAGGGACCTGCTGTCGCTCTGCCAGGAGAAATTCGTGACCCAGGCGCTCGACCATTTCCGCGCGGACAGCGCCGACCCGAGCGCCGACTCGTTCCAGATGCGGTACTTCGTGTGCTCCCCGCAAAGCTTCGACCCGGAGAGCGGCGCCATCTTCCTGTACGCGGGCAACGAGGCCGACGTGACGCTCTACCTCAACCACACGGGGCTCATGTGGGAGAACGCTGCGGCCTTTAGCGCGCTCCTCGTGTTCGCCGAGCACCGGTACTTCGGCCAGTCCGTGCCGTTCGGGCTGGACGTGCTGGACCACATGCAGTTCCTGTCCGCGCAGCAGGCACTGGCCGACTACGCCGTGCTGGTCGAGACGCTCAAGGACGAGCTGGCCGCGGACGTCCCCGTGATCGGCTTCGGCGGCTCGTACGGCGGCATGCTGGCCACGTGGCTCCGGATGAAGTACCCGCACGTCGTCGACGGCGTGATCGCAGGCTCCGCGCCGGTCCTCAACTTCGTCGGGGACAGATACCGGCCGGCCGACCCGGAGGCCTTCAACCGCGTCGTGACGTTCGACATGTCGGAGGACGCGGGCGCGGCCAAGAACTGCGTCCCGAACCTCCGGCGTGCGTTGCAAAGGGCGGTCGAGATGAGCGAAACGACAGCTGGGCGGCGGGAGCTGGCGCGGCGCCTTCGCCTGTGTGAGGCGGACGCGCTGCAGTCCTCGGACGACGTCGTGTCGATCGCGTCGGAAGCGTACGGAGACCTGGCCATGGGCAACTACCCGTATTCGACGTCGTACATCATGGACGGCAACGTGGAGCTGCCAGGATACCCGATGCGTGCTGCGTGCGAGCCGTTCGCTGGCGACTTTGCCCAGGACGACGAGGCGGGGTTGATCAGCGCACTCCGCGAGAGCCTCGCGGTGTACTACAACGCCAGCAAGAGCGAGAGCTGCTTCTTCCCGGCGGCCGCCGCCGTCCTGACCAGCGTCAACGAGTCGACCACGTCTCCAGCTGCCAAGCAGGCGAGAATCGACCAGAAGGGCAACTTCTGGGGCTACCTCGAGTGCTCGGAGCTCTACATGCCCATGGGCTCGGACGGAGTGAACGACGTGTACCCCCCACTGGCGGTGAACCAGTCGGCGGACGATGCCGCCTGCTTCGAGCAGTGGGGCGTTCACTTGAAGCCTCGCTGGGCGCAAACCGAGTTCGGCGGCTTGAAAGCTCTGCGCGCTGCGAGCAACATCGTCTTCAGCAACGGCAACTTCGATCCGTGGTCGGGGCTGAGCGTGCTCGAGTCGCTCTCGCCTTCCGTGGTGGCTGTGCCCGTTCCTGGCGGGGCTCACCACCTGGACTTGTTCTTCTCGCACCCGCTGGACCCCCCTGCCGTCATGGAGGCTCGCCAGACCGAACTCCAGTACATTCGTCAGTGGATTCACGAGTTCTACGAGTACAAGAGTGGCATGGCCAAGACGGAGCTGTAACTTGTGGTCTCTTGCCAATGAACTGGAGGCGTGCGGTGAGGTGACTTCAAAACTGTGGCTTCCTATTACGTTTAGCTTGCTTGGACTAGAAATTCCGCGGGTCATTGTCCCGCCGGACGTGTGCAAAAGTGCCTTGTGGTAAGGTGGCGCCCCGAATCGTACTATGAGATGTCCTGGGGGGTACGTACAGTCCCTGCTGCGGTGTCCCCCTAGTTGATATGATACTGCTGGAGACGCCTATGCCGGTGCCTGTCGAAGCCCCTTTCTTGGAGCCATTCCACCCTGTGGTGCCATTTCCGTAGGCATTGAGCGAGCTCTTGCCTCCGGCCGCTGCTCTCTTGGGAGAGTACATGTCCATCGAGCTGGGCAGACTCGAAACGACGAAGCCGCCGTTCTTACCACTCCCGCGCTTCGACGAGGACTGCTGCACTCCGTACGGGTTCTTCATGTAGGACGACGGAGGTTTGGGCGCCGCAGTCGAGTACGGATGGACGGTCAGGCCTCCAGCAGGACCTCCGAGGCGACTACCGTGTGAAGTCATGGAAATGCGGACGTTGTCGTGGACGCCGACGTACGTCATGTGGTCCGTTGTGATCGGTTGTCCGTAAGGTGCCGCCGCGTGGTGCTGCTCGGAGATGGGAAGGACTGCACCTGGTGGCACCAAGAGCTTTTTGTTCTGAGAGAAGAGAGGACTGGAGCTGCTGCCGCTGTCTCCTCCGCCGCCGGAGCTGATGTTGCTGCTGACGCTGGTTGTGGTCGCGGTGCTACTCGTCGTGGAACTTGTGCTCGACGAAGTGTTCATCGCTCCTTGTAACGTTGGTAAATGGTACGCGCCCGTCGGAATTCCAGTGCCGAGAGCGATCCCTGCGGGGGTCTTTCGCGGGACAACGTGCGCGTTGCTACTGCTGTTGCTGCTGCTGCTGCTGTCGCTAACTGCCACGCCACCTTTCTCCTTCTTCTGCTGCATAGCGGCCACAGGTGCGAACAAGGGTTTCCCGAGAGGTTTCGCGCCATCGACGCCAGAGTTCGCTGCTACCATGAGGCCATTCGCCAACGGATCATTGAAAGCTGACGAAAGTATCGGAGCGGGCATCACCGGGATGGAACTGGCCAGCGCCGCACTCCCGCGAGAAGGTTTCCGAGACCGCTTTTTCCGCACTGCGGCAGTGTCGTTGAGGTCGCGAGCGATCGCCTCCTGCAACTCCGCCTCAAACGCGTCATGGGAGTTCTCGAAGAACGGGTGTTTGAGCAGCTCGGCGCACGTCCAGCGATCGAGAGGCTCATCGATGATGGTGTGGCGAATGAAATCCATCGAGGCCCTGTCCAGCGTTGGGAAGCGCGCCTCGAGCGGCTCGAGATCGCTGGCATGCGGCAGCTTGACGCCCACGTAGAGCGCGTTCTTCCGGAAGAGCTCCTGCTGCCGCGACGTGACGTGGCCCAGACAACGAATGATATGGTACAACTGGTCGATGTCCGAGTCTCCGGGGAAGAGCGGCAGGCCCGTGGCGATCTCAGCGAACATGCAGCCGATGGACCACACGTCCACTGCTTTCCCGTAGGAAACGTCCCCAACGAGCAGCTCGGGCGCTCGGTACCATCGCGTAGACACGTACTCGGTGTACTTGGCGCCCGCGGATGCCAGTGGGCGTGCGAACCCAAAGTCGCAGAGCTTGAGCACGCCGTTCCGAGAGACAAGCAAATTCTCGGGCTTGATGTCGCGGTGGATGATGTTGTGCTGGTGGCAGAAGTGGATGGCACGCACGAGCTGCCACATGAGCTTCTTGAGGGTGAGCGGGTCCAGGCCGTCCGGATGGCGCTCGATCTCCTCGAGGATGGTCTTCTCCACGAACTCGAACACGAGGTAGAGTTTGCCTTTCATCCGGAAGACCTCGAGCAGACTCACGATGTTCTCGTGCTTGAGCTGCTTGAGGATCTTGATCTCCCGCAGCGCCGTCTTCTTGACCTGCTCGTCGTCGTCGGACTCCTTGAACTTCTTGATGGCCACGATCTGGCCCGTGACCTTGTGCCGGCACTTGAGCACCACGCCATACGTTCTACGAGAGAGAAGCCCAACAACACGCAACACTCGTGAGCGATCCCGGCGCGGGGACAACAGACGCAGAGCAGCTCACCCTTCGCCGATCGTGCCGAGACTTTCATAGTTCTCCATGCGGCCCAACCAGCACGCAGTCAGTTCCAGCGCGGGCGCGCGTGGGGCAGTTCAAAGGCGCCACGCAGCGCCTGTCCCGGACTCGAACAGACAGCAGTTCGTTTCCCGAATTTCCCGTCTCCGTCGCTCGTATTGATAGCCTAAGGAGGGGCTTCCAGTCCACCCGGCCGCTAAAATTATCGCCTCCAGCAGCTTCTTGACCCGCGCACAGCAAAATAGCAAACAGCGCTCGACCTCAGCTCTGGAACGGTGTTGTTGCTGCATTCTTGGTACGCCACGACACGACATGGCTACATTTGGCTAGTCGCGCGTGGCGAAAAAGTATCTTTGCGCATCAAAGGTCGCCGTTTTGAGTGCACAGTGTCATCGCCTGCTTCGAAGTGGCAATTGGTACTGACGATGGCTCAGCAGCAGGAGCCACGCGACGATCCGGACGAAGACGAGGAGGAAGAACACGTGCGGGAACGCGACGTGGTCGAAGCGTACGTGGCCGAGCACGCGCTCGAGTTGTCGCTGAACGACGTGATCAACCAGGTGGTGGCAAGTCGGCCGGAAGACCCGTTCCTCATGCTCTCGTCGCTGCTGTACGCACGGGCGACGGCCAAGCGCGGCGTCTTGTTCGTGCAGGTGTGTGACGTGCTGGACGCGTCGGGGGAGCCCACCGTCTTGGTGAGGCTGCACACGGGCAAAGGGGTCTTCGAAGGCTGCTGCTCCGCCGAGGCGGGGGGCGTCACGGATCGCGAATGCAGTGCGAACGCTCAAGCTTTCGACGCGGAAGACGGCGGCGGCGGCGGCCTTGGAGACGCCACCGCTAGCGTTGCCCCCGGTAAACTACGCTACGAAGGTCGAGGGTTCGTCAAGATCGCAGCCTCCAGTCAGCACCTACTGACGGAGAAGCTCGTGAACTCGGAGCCGACCGATCAAAGCGCACTAGACGCGATCTTGCAGGATCTCGAGCCGGCCGTGGGGCGCAACGTGTGCCTGGCGACGTCGCTCGCGCTGTGTCAGGCTGGGGCCAAGTACGCCGAGCTGCCGCTTCGCGAGTACGTGGCCAAGCTGCAAGAAGCCTCGCCGGAGCACCAGTGCGTCCCCATGCCGCTCTTCAGCGTCGTGAACGGCGGCAAGTACGCGTCCAACAAACTGGTCGCGCAGGAGGTGGTGATGACGCCTACGAGCGCGGCGAGCTTCGCCGACGCGCTGCAGATCGCGGTGGAGTTCAATACGGCGCTCCACGCGCAGCTCGAGGCTCGGGGCGTTGGCTTCACCAACCGCGGAGCCTTCGGCGGCTTCGCGCCGCAGCTCCAGACGCTGGCCGAGGTCTTCCAGGTGCTTCGCGCTGCGGTGGACGACGTCCGGGTGCGACTCGAAGACCCGGACGCGCGTGTTATCTCCAGTGCGAGCGCCTCGCCTCTGCGTGTCGACTTTGGTGTGGACTTTGCTGCGTCGGAGTTCGCGGTGCCGCCGGCGCGGACGGACGGCGACGCTGCTGGGCAGAACGAAGACGACAACGAGCCGCCTCGGGCGTTCACGTACAACACGGACCGGTGGGTGCCTGGCTCGAGTGGCGCGCTCAAGAGCAGCGACGAACTGCTGGACATCGTGCGCAGCAGCGTCAAGGAGCTGGAGATCACGACGGTCGTGGACCCATTCGATGCCGGCGACGTCAAGAGTTTCGCGGCGCTACACAGCACGGAAAACGACGTGGACAGCAGTTTAGCTGCCGGAGACCCTGCCGATGCTGAAGGTGGCGTGAAGGAAGACGCCGGCCTTGGAGGTGATCCGAACTGCCGCGTTCAAATTGTGGGGCGTGCCGTCGTGGGGCGCCACGGCCTGGCAGCTCTGAACGAGGAGCGTGCGTGTAACACGGTGCTGCTCGTCCCGCACGAGTTCCCGACGGTGTCGAGACTGCTGCAAGCCATCACGAACGCCCAACACCTCGGACTCGCTGTCATCCTGGGGGCTTCAGCCGGACAACCAGGTGCAGACGCTGAGGTTCTCGCCGCACTCGCCATGGGCGCAGGCGTCGGCCAAGTCAAGTTCGGCGGCCTGCTAGGGGCCGAGTCCCAAGACAGATATCGGAAGCTGCTACTCGCGAGTCAAGAGCCTGGCGCGCCGCCTTTTGTAGGCGCCCGTGCCTATCGTCGCTGACGTAGAGGCCACCCACGTCGAATAGCTTGAATGCATCTGTATATTTGATCCTTACTGTGGCGAGTACTCAAACGTGTCTCTCACCATTGTCGTCTTCCTCCTCCAGAGACTCGTCGAGGTCAAAGGAGTCATCCATGTAGTCGCCCTCTACTTCACTGGCGCTATCGTCACGAGTAGCTGCTGGAGTTGGGATTCTAGACAACTTCACTGGCGAACTCATCAAGCCTTCATGGTAGGTCATTCCACCGTCGTTGACGTCGCTAGAGCGACCGGCCACTGATCCAGTTTGCAAACGGGAAGACGCTGGGGCGTCTTCTTCCAATGGGATCGAAATCTCGCCGAAGTCGTCTTCATCGTCGTACGATCCAGTGGGAATCGACCCCTCGCCGAACTCGTCTTCTTCGTGTGATCTGATTGAGGCATCGACTAATCCGCCCTCATCGCGCGGATGTGAGCGGATTGGCGTGCTGCCAAACTGGTTTGAACCGCGGAATGTGCTCAGGGCCTCTCCCAACTCGCCCCTTTCGTGCAATTCGGGTCGGATTGAAGCTCCGTATCTGCTCTCTTCCTGTACTCTGGGAGTGTTGCGCACTTTCAATGGCTTGCCCTCGCCAAACTCGTCCTCGTCGTGCGATCTAGATCCGATCGATGCTTCATCATACTCACCCCCTCGAGACCGGACCGATGAACTGCCAGCGTAGCCGCCTTCGCGTGATTGAATTGAAGCCTCGCCGTAATCACCGTCGTCGTCAGTGTGCGACTGGAGAGATGCCTCGCCAAACTCGTCGTCGTCAGTAACAAGAGGTCTAGTGAACCTGGCTAATCGATTGGCCTGTTGCTGGTGCTCTTGTTCATTTGAATCAAGTCGGACAGATCGTTCACCATATCTGTCGTCTCGCGAGTCTGCTGTTGGTCCAAACTCATTATCTTCCTGTGAGCGAATTGAATCGTCTCCAAACTCGCCCTCGTCATCGCCACGTGACTGAAGAGAAGATTCTCCAAACTCGTCCTCCTCATTAGTAGTAGGTCGTTGTTGTTGTTGCTGTTTTTCATTTGAATCGAGGCGGACACCATATTCGTCTTCTCGCGGGCCTGTTATTTGTCCAAACCCGCCGTCCTTCTGTGAACGAATTGAACCCTCTCCAAACTCGCCATCACCATGGTCACGTGACTGTAGAGATGCCTCCCCAAACTCATCGACATCATCACTCCGTGACTGAAGAGAAGATTCTCCAAACTCATCATCGTCATCGACTCTAGCCAATCCACTAGTCTGCTGTTGCCTCTTTTGCGTGCTCGCTGCGTTTTCGTCCAAAAGCAAGCGTTCAATTTCGTCCATTTCGTCGTCTTCTTCAAGATTTAAACGGCGGGCGCCCATGCCAAACCGGCTCGAGTTCGTTGAGAACGCCGGTTGAGTTTCCATCGTCTCTTCCTCTTCGGAGCTCTCGTCGTCCACCATGTGGAGTGCTGGGACCACTTGGACGCTCTCGCCAGCTTCGTGGTCGTTTTCTGGCGTTGCAAACGCTCTACCCAAGGAACGTTCTGCTGCTCGGAGCTGCTCTCCAGCCCACGCGTCCTCGTCTTCCTCGTGATGTTTAACCGCCAGCGCAGTCAGCTCTGCATCGGAACTTGCACTAGCCTCTTCCTCGCGGTCCGACTGCATGTCTGCGTCGAACGAGCTCTCAAGCAGATCTGACCGGGAATCAAAAACTGCACCGTGTTCAACGTGAATATCATCGTCACCACCTTGAAGTGCCAGCGGGTCATCGTGTGTTCGTCTGCTGGAGGTTTTGTCTGCGGAGATTTCGCTCATGTTATCCAATCGTGCAGCTGATTCTTCTGATGAGCTGCTTGCATCAAGCTCTAGCGCAGCATTCTCCGCCTTTGGCACTGAGCCGTACGTCGCATTGCCTCCTTCAAGTGGAGTAACACTCCGTACACTTGCTGCTGATTCTTCTGAATCATTAACATCTTCAGCACTCGCGATGCTTGCTGCTGATTGTTCCAACGCATTATCCTCGTCAAAACCGTCCGCTACAGCGCCTTGGCCTAAGCTTGTTGACGATTCCTCCAAGGCATTGTCTTCATGAAGTTGCTTGCGTCCGAAGCTGTTCAAGCTTGCAGCTGACTCTTCTAATGAGTTTTCCTCTCCTGTGGTATCGTCACGAGTAGCTGCTGGAGTTGGGATTCTAGACAACTTCACTGGCGAACTCATTAAGCCTTCATGGTAGACCATTCCACCGTCGTTGACGTCAGCAGAGCGAGCAGCTACTGATCCAGTTTCCAAACGGGAAGGCGCTGGGGGGATTCCGGTGTCTTCTTGCAATGGGATCGAAATCTCGCCGAAGTCGGCTTCATCGTCGTACGGTCCAGTGGGGATCGACCCCTCGAACTCGTCTTCGTCTTCGTCTCGTGATCTGATCGATCCCTCGCCAAACTCGTCTTCCTCATGCAATTCGGATCGGGTCGAAGCTCCATATCTGCTCGCTTCTTGTACTCTGGGAGTGTTGGGCACTTCCAGTGGCTTGCCCCCTCGTGACTCAACTGAAGCCTCGCCAAACTCGTCCTCGTCCTCGTCGTGCGATCTAGATCCGATCGATGCTTCACCAAACTCACCCCCTCGAGACCGGACCGATGAACTGCCAGCTTGGCCGCCTTCGCGTGATCGAATTGAAGCTTCGCCAAACTCACCGTCGCCGTGCGACTGGAGAGATGCCTCTCCAAACTCGCCCTCGTCATCGCCACGTGACTGAAGAGAAGATTCCCCAAACTCGTCATCACCACCGCTCCGTGACTGGAGGGATGTTTCTCCAAACTCATCATCGTCATCGACTCTAGCCAATCCACTAGTCTGCTGTTGCCTCTTTTGCGTGCTCGCTGCGTTTTCGTCCAAAAGCAAGCGTTCAATTTCGTCCATTTCGTCGTCTTCTTCAAGATTTAAACGGCGGGCGCCCATGCCAAACCGGCTCGAGTTCGTTGAGAACGCCGGTTGAGTTTCCATCGTCTCTTCCTCTTCGGAGCTCTCGTCGTCCACCATGTGGAGTGCTGGGACCACTTGGACGCTCTCGCCAGCTTCGTGGTCGTTTTCTGGCGTTGCAAACGCTCTACCCAAGGAACGTTCTGCTGCTCGGAGCTGCTCTCCAGCCCACGCGTCCTCGTCTTCCTCGTGATGTTTAACCGCCAGCGCAGTCAGCTCTGCATCGGAACTTGCACTAGCCTCTTCCTCGCGGTCCGACTGCATGTCTGCGTCGAACGAGCTCTCAAGCAGATCTGACCGGGAATCAAAAACTGCACCGTGTTCAACGTGAATATCATCGTCACCACCTTGAAGTGCCAGCGGGTCATCGTGTGTTCGTCTGCTGGAGGTTTTGTCTGCGGAGATTTCGCTCATGTTATCCAATCGTGCAGCTGATTCTTCTGATGAGCTGCTTGCATCAAGCTCTAGCGCAGCATTCTCCGCCTTTGGCACTGAGCCGTACGTCGCATTGCCTCCTTCAAGTGGAGTAACACTCCGTACACTTGCTGCTGATTCTTCTGAATCATTAACATCTTCAGCACTCGCGATGCTTGCTGCTGATTGTTCCAACGCATTATCCTCGTCAAAACCGTCCGCTACAGCGCCTTGGCCTAAGCTTGTTGACGATTCCTCCAAGGCATTGTCCTCATGAAGTTGCTTGCGTCGAAAGCTGTTCAAGCTAGCAGCTGAACCTTCTAACGAGTTTTCCTCGTCAGCTGAATCTCCCAACGCCGCGCTCCTCACACTCGACGAGGATTGTTCCAATGCTTCGTCCTCTTCTTTTTGGTCCGCGAGCGCTCCTCTTTCCACACTTGGTGCTAATTCTTCTAATTCGTTGACCTCATCAGCAGAATTCTCCAGCGCATTGCTCGCTGCACTTACTGATGACTCTTCCAACTCGCTACCCTCAGCGAATTCGCCTGCTCCCGCACCTCTCTCCAAGCTAAATGTTGATACATGGCCGACATCAGCTGAGGATTCTTCAGGCATACTCGATGACGGCTCTTCTAGTACATTGCCTCTGTCAAGTCGATCGGCAGGCACAACGTCGTTCGCTACGCTTGATGCTTCTCCGTTCTGGTCAACCTCAACTTGATCGGCCAGTTCGCCACTTGCCATGCTTGCTGCTGCCTCTTCTAATGCATCGTCATCAACAAGTTGATCCCCACCAACTTGATCCACCACTAGCTCATCGACCTTAGCACCAAGAACCTCACTGTCAGACAACGCATCGCCATCCAGGGAACTTTCCAGCTCCGAGTTCTGCTCTGCTGGTGACAACTCTATTGAAGCATTCTCAACTATGGCGTTAACATCAATTTGGTGCGTCCCGGCATCATTTCCGAAACGAGTATCGCTGTTTTCTTCTGCATTTTCAGTATCGTTTTCTGGCACCACGTAGCCTTCCGAATCGGACTGATCTGCTTCAGCGTCGTAGATCTGAGCTGTTCGTCGCGGTACTTCATGCGAACTAAAACTTGAGTGCGATTCTCCTCTACTTTCTAGCGCCGACACCATGACATTATCAAACGAGCTCTCATCAAGTGGGTCCAGGTCATCAGCCTCCTCCTCCTCTTCAAATCTCACATCTTGCTCTGCCTCACTCAGTTCATCTTCACCAGCAGAATTCTCACCTACTTCATCACTTACAGCTTCTGGCTGCTTCGCTTCGGTCGCAGCACGAACAATCGTTGTAGCAAATTCATCACTGTCATCACATTCATTATCAATATGCGGTTTCACCTGCTTACTAGAGTGCGCAAGGCTCCGTTCCAGCATCAGCCTCTCCACTTCATCCATGTCGTCGTCCTCGCCATCGCCACTAAAGCCCACCGAGCTCCACTTGGACTGAATCCTGGCCATCTCCTCAATCTTGCGGTCGACACTCGACACCAGTCCAGCGACATCATCATCATCATTCCTATCCTGCTCATCCTTGAAACTGTCCTCCGCGATACCAACGCTCAACTCTTCATCTTGATCAAGGTTAGGCATCGCTACAGAGGTCGATCCTTGCTCCTCACGGCTTCTTTCCTGCTCATCATGCACAACATATTCAGCGACCACCAATTCATCATCATAAGTTCCGGATTCATCATGACTCATATCGCCAATCGAATCCTGATCCTCCACAGCCACATTTTCATGACTCGCACCTTCTCCCTCCTGGTCAACAGGGCTCTCCTGCTCCACATCAGGTTGATCCACGTCCTGCTTTACCTCTTCATCATCTAAGTCCTGCGCCGCCTCCGACGTCTCTGTAAAGTAGTCCTCCTTCGCCTTCTCGAGTGCAAGTGCAATCGCTGCACCGTCCACAGCCGATTTCTGTGAGTTAGGAGGTTGCGCTACAGCCTCGCCCACCGAATTCTTGCTCAGCGGGACCTTGGATCCCTCAGGGAACAGGGAAGTCGAGCCATCGTGCAGATCCAAAACAGCGTCTCGTAATCGTGACTCCACCTTGCGGAGCTTCTCTACAATTTCAGGAGCAATCGAAGCGTACTTCTGCATCCATCGGAAATCATTCAGAAGGTCACCATCACTGCCCGTCGAACCATGTGCCACAAGCAGCGCATTCAGGAACTCAGCGTTCATCAACACTTCCTGCTCAACCGACTCAACCTTCGCCAGCTCACGCGCACTCTCGGAGCGCACGCGAGTCAGCTTCTCCTCTTCATCGAATACGCTGGCACGAAGCTCACTCCATTCCATGATACCACAGCAGACCGTCAGCTTCTGATAAAGAGACTGCACTTCGGCCGTCAGGGTCACAATTTCCTGACGGGTGGCAGTAAAGCCCGTCTCCATGGTGGCGACGTTGTTCTCGTCCGGCTGGAGTGCAGCAGTGCGCTCCTCAAGATCCATAAGCTTGTTCTGCAGCTCGCCCAAGTCGTGGTATTTCACGTTCTCAACCGCACGAATCTTTTCGCGCACAGCAGCGACAGCAGCCGTTAGCGTCTTGTTCTCGGTGCGGAGTTCCTCAACTTCGCGCTCCTTCATCTCCGTTCGCCTCTGGTAAGACACCTCACGCTTAGCGCGATCCTTTTCTTCTTCCTGCAGCTGACGCTCAAGCTGGCGCTTCTCCTCACGGAGAGACACCATCTCGTCGCTGAACTCGTCCGATCCCTTCGCAATGATAGCGGACTTGTGGTACTGCTCCTTGAGCTCCTCGCGAAGCTGCTCCACAACCGACTCCAGCTCCTTGATCTGCGTTTCATGCTCCTTAACCTGGTTGTCCAGTTCCTGAGCAGTAGCACTGTCCGCAGCGGCCTGCTTTACAGTCAGCTCGTACTCGGCCTGAAGGCGTTCCAGTTCGTGTGCAGTGCGACGGTGTGTCGCGTACAGCGCGTCGAGGTGGTGCGTGATGGCCTCGTCATCGCTCACTTCAGCATCCTCTGACACCTCGTTCTCTCCGGAGGCGTTTGCGGCCTGCACCAACTCCTCCAGAATACGCTTGAGGCGCGACTGCAGCTGCTGCTCACGGTGCTGAGAAGTCTTCAGAGTCGTCGTCAACTCGGTCAGCTGGTCGGTCAGTTCCGAGCGGGCAGCCTCCAGCTCTTTGTTCGACTCAGCCTTCAGCGACTTCACATCGGCGTTCAGCTTGTCAATGGTGTCTTCCAGTTCCTGCTCGCGAGCACGAGAACTCTCACGCTCCTGGTTGAGCTTCAACGTGAGCGAGTCAATCTGGGAAACATAGCGGCTCTGCATCTCTTCCTGGGCCATCGCCATTTCAACCAGACGCTCGCGGTTGGCTTCGTCTGACTGTTTGGCATCCTTGAGCTGCGTCTGCTTCTCCTCAAGGGTGCTCGATACTTCAGCGAGCTCAGCACGAAGCTTGTCGACTTCGGACTGCATCTGGCTCTTAATCGCTGCCAGTTCCTCCACCCTCTCGGCGGATGCACCACCAATATTAGCCTCCATCTGGGAAACCTCGCCCTCAAGACGAGCCTTCACCTCCTCAAGATCCAGTATCTGGGCCGTGCACTCGTCGATCTTGCTGCGGGCCTCCTTGATCTCATGCGTAAGGTTCGACACCTCGCGCTGGTGCAGATCCTCCTGCTCCTGCAACTCCTTCTCTAGTTCGGCAATTGTCGCCTTGGTCGTTTCAAGATCAGACTTTGCGCTCTCAAGCTCCGAGATGCGATCCTCGAATTTCGACTTCATCGCCGCAAACTCAGTTGCGTGCTCCAGACGGAGGTTTGTCTCCGTCTTCAGAGTCACACGCTCGTGCTCAATCTGGGCACGCTGGATTTGCTCCAGCAAGTCGTTCTTCTCGTCCTTGAGTGAAGTCAGTTCGTCTTCAAGAGCGTCCAGGTTACTCTTCTCGACAAGCGTGTCGCGGAGCTGACGCATGGCCTGCTCTTTGTCTGTGATTTGTTGTTTCAGCTCGCTGATCTTCTCATCGTAGTCGCTCGAAAGCTTGGTGATGGTATCCTCCATGATCACCTTCTGGCTTTCCTTGGCAGCATTGAACTCCACAGACATCTCCTCCAACTCCTGCTTCAGCTCGTCCTTCTCCAGCTGGCTATCAAGGAGCAGCTTCTCCAGCTCATTGCGTTCTTCAGTGCTGGCAGCAGTAAGGGCAGCCTGCTTCTTCATTTCGTCGCCATTCTGGAGAGCCTGAGCCACACGCTCCATTTCCTTCAGCTTCAGCTGCGCAATGAACAGCTCGTGTTCCTTGGTAGCCTTCACACGACGCACGGTCTTCGCCTCACGCTTGGATAGGTCTAACATCTTCGCCGAAGCCGTCTCAATACGCTTCAGAGTCTTGGTCAGCAATCCCACCTGGGTCTGCTTCGCCTGCAGCTCCGACGTCAGCTGGCGAACCTTCTTCTCCTTGTCGCTCTCCAGGTTACGGATCTGCTCGCGCACCTCCGCCACCTCCTTCTTCGACTTCCGGGCCAATTCGTTCTTCTCCTCGTTCTCAGCCTTTTCACGTGCGAGCAGGTTCTCCAACAATGAGTTCTTGCCCTGTGCAACTCCCATCAACTTGCTCTCCTCCTGCAGTTTCTGCATGAGTTCCAAACGCTGAGCCTCCTTTTGTTTTTCTGTCTCGGTAAGACTCGTGCGAAGCTCCTTCAGTCTAGCCTGGAACTGTTCCTCCTCGCTAGCAAAACGGCGTTCCACTTCAGACTTGGTGGTAGCCAGGGCCTCAAGCTCAGCCACCGAGCGGGCGAGGCGCTGACGCAGTTTGTCGTTCTCTTCCTCCCTATCCGCAGAGCTGCGGCTCAGGCGCTGACCAGCCTCGGCCTTTACCTGAGTCATCGTTTCCTGCAGGGTCTTCGTGGCCTCCTCAAGCTTCGTCTGCTTCATGGCAAGCTCCGAAAGCTGGTCGTCGGTCTTGTTTGACTTCTGCTTATTGCTGCTCGTAATGGCCTCAAGCTTCTCCTCCATCAACGCGGCAGCGCTGCGCTGCTGGCTCTGAAGCGCCTTGTTCAACTCTGCGCGAGCATCAGCCAGCTCATCGCGCAACGTAGAGTTCGCCAGCTTGGCATCATGGAGCTTCTTCTCCTGGCGGTCAAGCGCGCCCGAGAGCTGCGCCAAATCCTCCTTGCTCTGCGTCTGGGCGTTCTGAATCGGCAGTAGGTCGCTCTTGCGTAGAGCAGAGCTCTGCAGACGCTGGATGTCGTCCGACAGGTCACTCTTCAGCGCCGCCAAGCTTTCCTGTCGCTGCGAGAATGACTGCTTCTCCATGCTCTGCACCTTCTGCTCCATCTTCTCGGCCATGCGGATCACATTCTGCGATAGGCGATCCTCCATCTCGCGGAACTCGCGCGTGAGACGGATGCTCAGCAGGTTCTCCACCGCCTTCATGTCCACCAAGCTGCCCATCTGGCGGTGCATCAGCTGCACCCTGTCCGCAAGCTTGAAAAGTCCCTGCTCCTGCTTCTGGCGGTTGGCGACGAGAGCCTCAATGTTGTCGTCCATCGTCGAGATCTTCATGGTCGCGGACGACAGCGCCTTGACTCGAGAGCCGAGCTCCGTCAACTCGCGGTCCACGCCCACTTTGCGGCCCAACAGATCCGCGCTGTGCTCTTCGAGGCGAGCAATAGCCGCGGCGTTCGCGTGGACGCTGGCAATGATCTTGGGGTCCGAGACCGAAGGGGTGGTGGCCGATGGCTTGCTGTTGGCAGACACCAACACGGCGTCGCGCAGCTCCGAGATCTGCGAGCCGAGCGAGGACGTCTGCGTGGCCAGGCCGGCCACGTCCGTGCGGAGGTCCGCCACTTTCTTGTCCACCGCGCCGTTGCGCGAGGCAAAGTGCGTCTCCAGACTCTTCTTGATCTCGTCCACAACGTGGTTTGGGATGTCGCTGGGGATGTCGGACTCGGGCACACGAATGCGCGGGCCCGGGCCCAAGCTGGCGCCGAGCGCGCGCGCGTGCGGGACGCGGCCGTTGGCGCCAAGAGGGCGTCTGAGGCGAGAAGCCGACACGCCGCTCATGGAGCGCGTCTCGTCCAGGTCGAGGCGTGAGCGCTGAGCTCCCAAGTCGGCCATGGCCAGGCCGGCAGGGCCGGCAGTCGCACGATGCTGCTGCAGCATGGCGGCCGTCAAGCCGCCCCCGCCGGCGATGCCCACGTGAGGGCGGCCGGAGCTGCTGGCGCTGCCGTGGCCCGAGTCGAGTCGCGAGCGGCCCAGGCCCTGGTTGCTGGACATGGACCCGGAGTCGTCGTCGCCTCGGATGAACGCCTTGGGGCGCGCGGACGAGCGAGAGGACATGGAGCCCGTGTCGTCGTCGCCTCGGATGAAGGCCTTGGGGCGGGCAGAGGAGCGGGAGGACATGGATCCGCCGTCATCGTCCGCGCGGATGAAGGCCTTGGGCCTGGCGGAGGCGCGAGAAGACACGGATCCGGAGTCGTCGTCCGCACGGATAAAGGCCTTGGGACGAGCGGACCCGTGCGAGCCCATGGAGCCCGTGTCTTCGTCCCCTCGCACGTAAGCCCTGGGGCGCGCGGACCCGTGCGAGCCCATGGAGCTGGTGTCGTCGTCGCCGCGGACGAAGGCGCGCGGGCGCGCGGAGCCGCGCGAGGAGGAGGAGCCGGCGTCGTCCTGGGCGCCGACGTAGGCGCGCGGGCGGGCTAGCGCGGGCTGGCCGGCAGTCACGGACACATCGGGCGCGCGCGCCTGCGGCTTGTCGCCGATCTTGCGCAGCAGCTTGAGGTTGTTGTTGGTCTTTTCGATGATCGAGGACAGGTCCGAGTCCCACGACGCGCTCATGACGACGGCGGGCGAGGAGGAAGCGCTGCCAAAAGGGAGAGTGACGCCGGGGCGGGGCGGGGCGGATACGGCGCTTGGCGCGGGAAGAAACGGCCGGGGCCTGTTCGGTGCGGGTACGCGGCGCCTGGAGTCAGCGCCTGGGGTTCCGGGTCGCGCGCGCTGGTGTCTGCGCTTGCTGCTGCTGGCGGCGGCCGCGGAGTGGGAGCGGAAGCGGAAGCGGGGGCTGCGGCGTCCAGTTGTGTGTGTCTGTGTGTCTGCTCGACGTGAGACCCTCGAAATGACCGCGGACTCTTTTCTTTGCACCTCCTCTGCCATCGTCGCCTCTGCATTTCGATACTGCGCACGGTACGCTGTGGTGGAATCTTATTTTCAAGTGCGAATGACCCGTATGAACCGATTTTTCCTGCTATTTACTCAGGGGTCATTTTGAGATTCAACCGCGGCAAGCTCTCGCCCGATTGCTGTCAACGACGCCGCGCTGTCGGGACCCGTTGGTCGCAGCACGTCAACGCCTTCGCGGCGCCTTCCTGAAGCTTTGCGAGGTTGTCATCCTCCAGCGCTCAATACATGTACTGACAGTAAACTACATGCTGCAGTACCGTACTGTCAGCTATAATAGAGACAGTCGGCGTCATCAGCCCCCCCCTTATACGGGTCAATCCCCTGTTCAAGAGACTTGCCGCCACTCTCCAAGAAGTGCCCATGAGCAGCACCAAGGGCAAGTGGCTCACCATCGAGCAGAAGTGCGAGGTGATCGCGCAGCACCGGCGCGAGCCGGCCACCAACTACACGCAGCTGGCGCTGTGGGCCAAGGCGCGCTTCGAGCTGTCGGTGCCGCCCACGCG
Source organism: Phytophthora pseudosyringae (assembly GCA_019155715.1). NCBI lineage: Eukaryota > Oomycota > Peronosporomycetes > Peronosporales > Peronosporaceae > Phytophthora > Phytophthora pseudosyringae. The sequence goes on from JAGDFM010000007.1 coordinate 153,264, forward strand.
CCAGACCGTGCGCAACATCCTGCAGGCGGCCGCCGACATCGAGGCCAAGCGGCTGCGCGGCAACGTGGGCGCCAAGGGCCGCAGCCCGTGCGTGCGCTCGCAGGAGCTCGAGGACCGGCTCGAGCAGTACGTGCGCGAGTGCCAGGCGCGCGGTGTGCGCCTCACGCGGCGGCTGCTGAACGCGCGGGCGCGCGAGATCCTCGACACGATGGAGAACGCGCCGGCGCACAACCTCTCGGTCGGCTGGCTCACGCGCTTCATGAAGCGCCACGGGCTGCGCTTCCAGAAGGACCGGGAGGACCTGGTGGAGGCCGAGGCCGGAGGTGACGCGCTTGGGGCGACGGCTGCTGCTGCTGCTGCTGCTGCTGGGAACGTGCAGCAGGAGCCCGGCGGGGGGCCGGCGGAACGCGCGCGCGTGGACAAACTGCGCCAGAAGGCGACCAAGAGGCTGCGCGAGATCGAGAAGGAGGCCAGGGAGCTCAGGAAGTACCTGCGCCGACTCGACGAGGCCGCGACGAACGCGCAGCAGACGCGCGGCGTCGTCTGCGAGCTATGAGGCGTTGCTGCTGGTACAATGTATTCGCTTTGTTGTCGTGGATGCGGCTTCTTTCAGCCGAGCGCTTGCTAGAGTTGTGACGTCTGTAGAACGAGGCGGAGGCCTCCAGTGCACGCTCGATACCGCTGGAAGTGCTGTTGCATGCGCTGTGTGTGCCCAGGTGTCGCCATCGCGCAGTAGGACGTCAATAGCACGCGTTCGTGGCCTTCCTCGAGGAAATACCCCACCTGGTCCCAGCAAGAACGCACTGTGAGCGCAAACCGTAGATCAAGAGCTGACAATCGACAGGGTGCTGCAGGCTCACCTCGATCATAGGCACAGCGTCGCTGCACTCGTTCAACGCCACGGGGTAGTCCAGCACGCGTGCCAGCTCCTGCTCCTGCACCAACCCCGACAGGTTCACGTCCGCCGTAGCCAACTGCACACTTGTGGCCGAGTCCGTCGTAGCGACGGCCAGACAGAGCGTCCGCTGCGCCAATGCAAACTCGCTGTGCATCGCGTTACCCAGCACCAGGTCCCCCGTGAGCTCGTACTCCGCTGGCGTCTCGAGCCGAGCGCCTACTGAATGCAGCGCTATCGAACACGCTGGCGACGAGCCGCTAGCGTTCTGCAGCAAGCCGCTGGCAAGCACCACGTCCCTCGCGAAGCTCTGGCGCCACGGCGGAGGCAGGTTGGACAGCAACACGCACGCCTTGAGGCCGCAGAGCAGGAACAGAACCTCTCCGAAGAAGCTCATGGCCTCGGGCTGCAAGCCAAACTGCACCACGAGCGTCTGCAGCTCGTGCGCCGGGAGCGTCGCCCACCACTTGCGCTCCAGGTCCCGGAACCGTTGGCCCACCTTCAGCTTCGCGCACATTTGACGGTGCCCAGCCCGCCAGTGGCCTCTCTGACACGTCTTCGAGCAGTACGCGGCCCATTTGCATCGCGAACAGCGAGACAGCGGCTTGTCCGTGGCTTGGCACGCGCTGCAGACGCTACCAGGAGCCATGAGTGGTCTCTGCTATCCGCCCGCAATCCCCTCTGTACAGAACGACAATCCCCTCTACAAGAGACGACGAGACTGTCGACGAAAGGAAAAAGTGATGTGAATTATGCAAAAGAGCCTGCACTTCGTCTTGCCACTACTTGCTATGGGTTGCACAGGTCCGAGGTGACCGATCTGTCCGTCGCTGGTTTAATAGTACGTGTTGACCTCGAGCCAGCCCGGGTAGCGGATCATTTGGCCCGTGTCCTTGCGGATGACGCTGCGCGACGTGGAGCGCATGAGGAACTTGCGGCCTTCGTCCAGCATGAACAGGAAGATCGAGAACGGCAGCGCCGGGAACCAGTGGACTAAACGGATGCTCTCAGTGTCGAGGACCGTGTGGGTGAAACCGGCGTACGCGATCACCGCACTCAGCATGAACTCGAACATGAGGCCGAAGTTGAGCACGCTGTTCATCATGCCCTGCGACACAATGGACAGGTAGCGCGTTTTGCAGATCATCACGTTGGCCCACTGCATCTCCACCACCGCGACGAAGTACGCAGTTTGGGCGATGGACAGCGCACTGTACTGCATCATGCGCGACATGATGTTCACGTACGCCTTGCCGTCGCTGTCACGGCGAGTGAAGCCAGCGTGGTAGGACAGCAGACACTGGTCTCCACTGCACGGATCCGTACCATCGTCCTTCTTGATCTTCTCGAAGCTCTTTCCCACCTTGTACGACTTGTCGCCCGACAGCGTAAAATTGGTAGTTGCCATTTTTCCGGTCGAGTCCACGGCATGCACTTGGGTATCTCCAAAGGCATCACGAGCTCCACCGAGTGCTGAGACCTCGCCGCCTAAAGTCGCGCTGTCAGTGATAGCCCAGACGGACAGCGGCTGGAAACTACTAAAGATCTCCAGCGAAATGCTCTTTACAAGACCCGGAGGACCGGTCTGAGTCGTTTCGTAGCTGAACCATTCCTTGTCGAAAAATGAAGAGCGTCGCGATGCCATCGGGTAGTACGGGCGATACTCATTAGCCCATGCAGCTTCCATGGACTGAAACGTGACGACAGGTGACGAGGTGAAATCTCCGTAAGTCTTGGGGTCTGTGCGCTCGTAGTCGGTAGGCTTAGAAGAAGCCGTGTCCAGGTTCTGCAGAGGGAACTGGCAGTCGGTCACCTTACCGCCTCCGGTCGGGTCGAAGAAAATGTGTGCATCAAAGATGTCGCCTCCGGTCGGGATGGTGTCGTCATACGTCTCCTGGCAGTCGGGGACTCCGTCGGCGTCAGCCTTCAGGCCCAACGGGGTGAGGCTGCCGTCTTTCTTGTATTTGCCACCAGCAGTACAATAGCGGCCACCTTCCGTCTGGCACCATAGGACTTGCTTTCCGAAACGGTCGTAAAACCCAAGGTTGGGCAAGATCCTCGGTGCGTAGCCGTAGTCATTCATAACAGCCAAGAACGTGAACATGCCAGCGCCGGCCTCAATGATCCCAACCAACGCGTACGCAAAGAAAACTAGCTTCTTGGTCACCAGGTGCTCCACTTCAGCGTTACGCGGTGCGCGCAGCATGATATCATTTTCAGCAGCTTCGTACGCCATAGCAATCGACGGGATCATATCAGTACCCAGACAAATGAGAAGCATCAGCACGGTAGTGAGCGGCAGCGGCAGACGAACGGTGGCGTACAACAAGAACGGCACCAGCTCCGGGATGTTAGCAGCCAGCGCGTAAGCGATAGACTTCTTCAGGTTGTCAAAGATGATGCGTCCTTCCTCAACTCCACACACGATCGAGGCAAAGTTGTCGTCCAGTAGAATCATATCGGCAGCCTCCTTTGACACAGCGGAGCCCATGATACCCATAGCAATACCAATGTCAGCCTTCTTCAGCGCAGGCGAATCATTCACACCGTCGCCAGTCACTGCAACGATCTCCTTACGACGCTGGCAGTTCTCCACGATGATCAGTTTCTGCTGCGGAGACGTTCGCGCGAACACGATCTGCTTGTGGTCCAGGATGCGATCCCATTCCTCTTGCGGGGTATCCATGCTGATTGTCCAACCGGGGACAACGATAGCGGGAGCGGTGTTGGGATCAATCCACCCGTTGTCACCTTCCTTGAGGCCACGTTCGTTGTTTTCTTCTTCGATGTCTTCGCACGTGGGCCCCCACAGAATGCCGACCTTGTGTGCGATGGCCTTGGCAGTGATTGGGTGGTCACCAGTGACCATGATCACACGAATACCTGCAGTCTTGCATTTCGCCACAGCGATCGGTACTTCAGGACGCGGCGGATCAATCAGCGCCATCAAACCGATGAAGCACAACGGTTCCTCTACCTTCGGGTCGGGCTTTGGTGTCGCCTCGTAGTCGACATCTTTCTCACCAAGCGGGAAGTTCGGATTATCGGTGCTGAATTCGTAATCTACAGTGTAAATGGCAGGATCCAAGACCTTCTGAGCGAATCCAAGCACACGCATACCCTTCTTAGACAGAACAAGCTGGGCGGCCTCCACTTCAGCAAGACGTTCGGGGGTCATTGGGACCTCTTCACCTTCAATTAGAACCGATCCGCAGCGAGCTGTAATTCGTTCAGGCGCACCCTTCATCACCATCAACATCGGCTTACTGTCATCGTTCTCTTGTTTGTGCAGTGACAACTGGTACTTGTTCTTCGAGTTGAACGGAACCTCCTTGATCTTCATATTTTCTTCACGGTATTCAATGATGTCCTTCTTATCGTTGCAGAACTTGATCATAGCAGACTCAGAGGCATCACCAATCGTATCCCATGCCACCTTCTCCATAGTCGCCCCATTTCCCATCGACACCGTCTCCTTGAACGCCTTGCGTTTACCGCGTGCGGCCAACCCATCAGAGCCAACGGTTTTCTCATACTTTGAGTCTTCGTCGAAGACAGCGTTGTTACACAATGTTGCGCAACGCTGCAGTGCCTTGAACGACGGAGAGTTCAGGTCGTAGCTACCAATTGGAGTGATAGAGCATTCCGTGTCAAAGATCTTGTTGTCGTACACGGCGTGGGCAACTGTCATGACATTCTGCGTGAGCGTGCCTGTTTTGTCTGAGCAGATGCAGCTCGTGGAGCCCAGCGTCTCGACACCTTCCAGATTCTTCACCAGGACCGACTTGTGAGCCATGCGGTTCGCCGCAAGACTCAAACATACCGTCACCGTTGCCAGAAGGCCTTCTGGGACATTCGCGACAATGATACCGATCATGAACACCACGTTCGTGACGATATCGGTCTTGAGGAAGATACCGATGATGAAGAAGATGACTCCGATGACCACGGCCACGACCGCAATGATGTGGACGAAGTGGTTGATTTCACGAGCAATAGGCGTCATGTTCTGGCCCGTGGTGGTCGCTAGCTTAGCGATGCGTCCCATGACAGTTTTGTCGCCGACGCGAACCACGACACCCTTACCGGAGCCCTGCGGGATGAAAGTACCGAAGAAGCACAGGTTCTTGGTTTCGAGCGGGTTCTCGTCTGTACAGTCAGGGACACGTTTCAGCGGTTCCGGTTCGCCAGTCAGACACGAGTTGTCCACTGTTAGGTCATCGGAGCATTCCAGCACTCGAATATCAGCAGGCACCTTGTCACCACCCTTCAGAACGATAATATCGCCTCGGACTAGCTGCGACGCCTCGATCTTCTGAGACTTTCCCTCTCGGATGACAGTCGTGACCGTCGGCATCATTTGTTTAAACGACTCCATCAGGTTCGAGGACTTGGCGTTCTGGAAGTACGAAAAGGTGCCGGTGATAACGACAACCAAAAACAGCACGATACCAAGGTACAAGTTGTTGGGGTCGCCCTGCAGTCCATAAATGATGATGCACAAAGCCCCGCCAACCCACAGCAACAGGCTGAACAATCCCGTCAGTTCACGGATGTACTTGACGATCTCCGGTGTTTGCTTCGGTGGCGTTAACCGATTCAACCCTTCCGATTCTAGACGCCCCTGAACATCGTTCTGGGTCATTCCCTACAGTTCGTTGACGAATTGGGGTTAGCAAGGGTACACAACCTATCTTTTTTTCGCGAACGAGGCTAGTGGACAACGATGAAAACTCACGTTAACAGGATCGGAGCCGAGATCAGCGAAGAGCTCTGCCGAACTCTGCTTGTGCTCTTCCATCACGAGCTCGCGTTTGGCGTCATCGGTATCGTCCTTCGCCTTGGCCGATCGTTTTTTCCGCCCCTGCTGCCGCAGACGCATCTCGGTCGTCACCGCGACAATGTCGGCGGACGACAGCCGAGGATGCGAGTCTCGACTTGTAGATCCCGGCATGGTAAGCTGGGTCTCGGCCACTCGCAGCGAGCTTTCTGTCTCCTCGTGGTCTCAGGCCTCCAAAGTGGAAGTTCCGCTCGAGGGTCGCGCACCTTGGATCTCCTTTGGCGAAATGTGGTCCACGATGCTAGACGCCCCAAAGCGACGGTCGTTTCGTCTTGCCCTCCACGGATTCGCCTGCAGAGCCACACCAGCGACCTTTCCTGTATCCGTTTTCGCATGCTAGCTCGGAAGCGAAACCACCTAGGAAGGAACTCGGTGCTCACGATGAAGCACCACCAAACCAAACCATGACGCCTCTGCGAATAGGACATAACGCAGGATGGGAAGCGGTTTGATGCAGTTTGATGCACTGCGCCCCGCTCAGGCCCTGAACATCGAAAACGCTGGTGGTAACTCGGGTTAAAACTGCCCCGAGAACAATAAAAATGCACAGTCTTACCACCACGCTAGTATTCACAACGACACCATCTACGCTGACTTGACGTAGTTGCTGTCACCATCCCGCTCCGCCTCAAGAGCACCGCTCATCGCTGCTAAAAACTGTTCGCCAAATTCCTCGTCTGAAAACCGCAACGAAGACTTGCGTGCTGCGGATCGCATCTCAATTGATTCTGTCGGAGACATCTCCAACAGCGACAACATCTTGTCAGCGTACTCATCAGCCGTGAGTGCCAAGCACCCTGTCTCCGGCTTGACAATATCTGCCTTGGGGCCACCGGAGTCGTTCGCGACGACGAGCATGCCAGCAGCCATCATCTCCACGTTGCTGATACCGAAGTGCTCGTTGTACATGGTGTGCACGCCAATGGAGCTCTTCGCGAGGTATCGCTTCAGCTCGGCAAAGCTCGCATTCACCACGAAATCCACGCGGTCAGCGATACCTAGCTCCTTGGCCTGTTGCTTCAGAGTGTCCACACGAGCTTCATCGTCGGCGTTACGACAGCTTCCTAGCAACACTAGACGGAAGTCGCTGAACTTGGTCGTCATCTGCTCGGCATACTTTGTCAGCAGCACCTGAAAGGACTGCAGCTGCAGGAGCTGGTTCTTCTCCGGTCGGAACTGAGAAACCGAGAGCGCGATAGCCTCGCGATTTTCCAGACTGAAAGCCATGTACTCGCGCATGGCTCCACACGGCGGGTACACGATGGTCGGAGCCTTGCCCCAGAGCTGCCTAATGTGGCTGTACGTCCACGTCGAGTTGACCATGGCCACGTCCGTGAAGTACTTGCCCACCAAGCTGTAGACAGTAGCAAAGAGGCGGTAGTAAATGTACTTGGCCGTGGATCTCGACGAGCTCGCAGCGATGGCTGCGTCGTTGTTGAGCCCGGCGTCGCGCTGCTGCACCTTGGAGATCATGTCCATGGAGATCATCGGGTAGTGCACGTAGGCGACCACGGTGCACGCGTAGAGCAGACTCGCCGCCACGTAGGAGAACGGGCAGCCCGTTGTGTCCACCCAAACCTGCGGGTACAGCCCCTGTCTGGAGCTCTCCTGCACGGCCTCTAGCGCCAATCGGGCGTGCGCCACGCTCTGCCACAGCAGTGTGAAGCTCGGATAGCGACTGGGCTCGAGGATCTCGCGGCTGGGCAGCGGCACGAGCGTCACGTAGCGCTCCACGTGCAGCGTCTTGAGCTCCGGCAGGTTGAACTCGTCGGCGGCCCTGGCCACCAGCTGCGCAGCTGAGAGCCCGTCGTCGCCCGCGTACAGCGCGACCTTCAGCTCGACGTCGGCCCTTTGGTAGCGCTGCACAAGCGCCAGCAGCGCGCAGTAGAGCACGCGCTCGCCGCCGCCGCCGCCGTTGGCGTACGGGTGGAAGACGCCGACGGTGGCGGTCCTGGGCGCGGCCTTCAGCGCGATATTGCGGGACAGGACGAAGGCGCGGCGCCTGTTGAAGACGGCGATGGCCGCCGCAGACAGAAGGAGCAGCAACGGGAACAAGAAGAGCGCGAGCGGCGACGGCGGCGGAGGCGCCATCTTGGATGCGGACGCGGGAGTGATTGCCACGTGAGTTGCAGTGCGTTCGCGCAACATTCTATTTGGTGTACGCCACGCGTCGCGCGACATCAGAGACTTTGCTACGATCGTGTGGCCCACACATCTGCCTCGGCGTCTGCTCGAAGCAGTGTCATTGCCTGCCGCGTGCAGACGCCACCGCGCCGCCGCCTCTTCCTTGCGTCGTCCTACCACCGGGCAGTTCTGAATTGCGGCCGCGAAAGAAGGGCTTCATACCGCCGGGGGGGGGGGGGGGGGGGGGGGGGGGGGGGGGGGGGGGGGGGGGGGGGGGGGG
>JAGDFM010000007.1:161412-194985 GCA_019155715.1 Phytophthora pseudosyringae
CGCCCCCCCAACACCGCCGCCAACCCCCCCCCCCCCCCCCCGCCCCCCCCCCCCCCCACGCCCCACGCCGCCGAGGGATGGAGAAGAAGGCGACTTCGTCGTCGAGGTACCGCAGCGGCAGCGCCCGCTCGCGCCGCCACTCGCAGTCCATGGTGCACTGGAGCTGGCTGCACGCCACGGCCTACTCGTCGGCCATCGTGGCGTCCGTGGCCTACATGCACAACCAGCTCACGCTCTACTTCAAGAGCCTCGACGCGCAGCACGTGAACGACGAGCTGCTGTACAGCCTCGCCACGGTAGCGACCGTCGGCAGCGAGCAGCTCGACGGACTGCACCTCATGCTGTCAGAGTTGGCGTCCAGGCTGCGCTGGATGGTGGTGGTGCTGTCGCTCACGGTCTGGATCGGCACGCTCGTGCTCTCGCGCCGCTACCACCTGCACTCGCCGCTGCGCCGCGTCATCAAGCGTCTCGGTATCTACGTGGAGAAGCTGCGTGACTGGCGTGGCAAACTAACCAAGACCCGACCGTCCTGGCTCCATGGCAAGCACCGCCACCACCACCACCGGCCGACGACCCGCTCCGAGAGCTGGAACGACGGCGATTTGGAGATCGACGAAAACGACTTGTTGATCGTGTCGTCGTTATCTCCTGAGCCGCGCGTCCCCTCCAGCATGGAGAGGCAATGTCGCGATGTCGACGTTGGCAGTGACAGCGGCCGCGGACGAATTCGCCGCATGACCGAGGACAAGGGCGAGGGCAAGATCGTTCGCGCCAACAGCAAAGGTGACCTGGGCGGCAAGATCGTGCTTCACCCACGAGAAGGCGCCCGGGGCGGACGACACCAAAGCAACCAGATCATCTCCGACGACCCGTACGTGAGCCGGCTCCACTTCCAGATCCACTACGACCCTATGGAGAAGGAGTACTATCTCCAGGACCTCGGCAGCACGACAGGAACGTTCATGTTCCTCAAACCGGACGCACCAAAGCGTCTACATGTGGACGACCGCGTGAAGCTGGGCGACACGGAGTTTGAAGTGTCGGCAATCGATGAGAACATCACTACGGGCATGCCGTTCCTGCGGATCCGCTTCACCGATGGCCCGCTCACTGGTATCTGCCAGACCATTGGCAAGACGTCTGTGACGCTGGGGCGGCATTCGAGCAATGCGCTGTGCATCACCGAGGACGACTCCATCTCGGGCAGGCACAGCGTGATCTCGTACTTTGGCAACGGCTTCTACATCACAGACCTCCACAGTACCAACGGCACGGCCATCCGCCTCAGCGCGAGTAGCAAGAAGAGCCGACGGCGCTACCTTCTGCACGGCGACGTGTTCGGGGTGGGATCCAACCGATTCATGGTGGAGTACTCGCACCAGTTAGCAGCCCAGCGTCGACTCTCCAAGCTCATGAGGAAGGCTCAGGAGGAGGACGACACGGCTGCCGCAGACGCATAGTCGTTTACGTTTAACTTTAACTTAGATGATTATTTAGTGTTGTCATGAGACCAAGCACCTTGACCCAAGGTAGCAGATGAAGTGCTGGCCGATTGTACTGGTATGATAGCAGCACCTCTACAAAAAAGTACTCAAAATATTAACCGGACGCTAAACCTCGCTGATCACATATCGAAAGGTGGTCGAAGTCCAGTTTGACAAGCAACGAAAAGGGAAGCGGAGCCGCACGAAGCTGGACCGTCGTAGCGCCTTCCTGCCGCCCTCCGGACTGAAATGGCGACGCCCCACATGTCGGACAAGGAGGTGGAGGCCAGCATCTCGCTGCTGCACATGAAGCAGCCGTCAGACGCCGCCCCCGACGACACGACAACGAAAGGCCACGAGCCCGCTGCTGAGAACAGTGACGCGCTGCACGAGTCGCTCATGAAAGTGGTGGCCAAGCAGGCGTCGGACGAGCTGTCGCTGCCCCGCATCGCTGCCCACAAGAAGGTCCACCAACGCGGCGCGCGTCTGACTGCGCTGTCGCGCGAGCTCACGCTGCAGGAGTTGCGCCCGCACTTCGGCCGCCCGATAGTGGAGGTCGCGCGCGAGTTCGGTATCTGCACCACGTTCCTCAAGAAAATATGCCGCCGCTGCGGCATTAAGCGCTGGCCGCACCGACAGATCCGGTCGCTGAACCGCACGATCCAGATGCTAGAGCAAGTGGAGTCTGTGGCGACGAACCCACTGGACAAGGTGCGATACGCAGCGCAGATCGAAGAGCTCAAGGAGAAGCAGCGCGCGGTGATGGAAGACCCGGACGCCAATGGTACGTTGAGACGAATGAAGAAGTACACGGCTCCTAAGGGTGCTACTGATCTGTCGTCAACGCCTGTTGGCAAGAACAGTGAGTCTCTCCTTCAGCCCATGACTACGCGTGACGGCGATGCGGACGCGAAGAATCTGTCTGCGCTTGCTGTCGCTGTGGACAGTGTCTCCAGTGCTCCAAGTGTTGACGCTACAGCGTCCAAGTCAAAGGGTACCATTCCGATTTCGTCTCCGTTAGGCGTGCAGATCCCTTCGTCGGCGTTGTCAATTCCGTACTTGGTGGCGACGCCGCTGCATGCTGCAGCTTCGAATCAGCCACCGTTGGCGTTAAAGATTTCCCCATGCAACCGGAAGCTGTTGATGGTGAAGGCCGACGATGAGAGTCGACTCCGCAGCTCGTCCATTGGCTCGCTGCAAGACACGGATCACTTCAGCGCCGTCAGCAGAGGATAGCTTCTGGTGAAGGATAGTCCCGTAAATATGAAGGCTACCCTCGTAAATAATAAATCTGAAAACACAAACAAAAAGCGAAATTTGAAATAAACGAGTCTTGAAAATGGAGTTGACAGCAACAGCGGGCGCAGTGGCGACGGAGGCGGAGGCAGCGCCCTCGGACAGCGGCAAGCCGATCTTCGAGTGCAATATATGTCTAGACACGGTGTCCAGCCCCGTGGTGACGCTCTGCGGCCACCTCTACTGGTGAGTGGGCGCGTACATCTCCAACTGATCGCCATTGCTCTGCGTCTCTTCCTGCCGCTGACGCTCTGCAATCTGCAATTTGCAATCTGCTGTCTCCCAGTTGGCCGTGCCTGTACCAGGTATCACGGCGGTAAAGCTGGGGTCGGGTCTCTTTCTGCTGTTGCTCAACTAACCGGGTCTTCGCTGCGCAGTGGATGCGAAACCACTCCGAGTGTCCCGTGTGCAAGGCTGGAGTCAGCGAGGGGAACGTGATTCCGGTGTACGCTAGAGGAGCTGAAGCTGCCGATCCACGGTGCGTCTCCGAATTCTATGGGGGGTGATTCGGTTTCGGTAATAAGAAGCGCTGAGCGAACTGCAGAACGCACCAGCAAGTGTCAGATAGCGGCATCCCCCACCGTCCTCGCGGTCAACGCCCAGATGCCGAGCAGCTCCGACGACGGCGCCCATATAATGTGCGGGTCTGAGCTCTTGCCAAGCCCATACTAGCATTTACTGACGCTGTATTGCATTTCCTTGCTGTGGTCGCAGTTCGGGATCTTCAATGGAAATGGCGGACAAGGCAATGCGTTCTCAATGTCACCAACGACTGGGTTCTTTCCTGCGCTCTTCGGGGTGCCATACGTAAGTGAGATGGAGCGGGTATTAAATCGCTCTGGCAAGCTCTGTCGAGGTAGCTAACACGTTGTGTATTGATGCAGCAACCTCCTGCCCCAGTCGCGCACCACCAAGATGGGACTCCACTGACAGCACAGGAGGCGCGTCAGCAGATGCAGCAGGCTTTCCTGTCCCGCTTTCTTTTGATTGTCGGCAGCCTTGTCATCCTCTGCCTCATCACGTTCTAGGCTACTTTCTGCCTCACAGCCAGCAGCACTACCAGGCTGCCAAGCGCCTGCGTCAAATGACTTGTTGCGTTTTACTTCGACGTAATTAACTTCATGCACTCGATTTAACAAGCTCTGTGGCGGAATAGCGGGGAGCAGCAGTCCAACGTGTCGTGTCTCGACCAAAATCACGTGGACTCTTGTGCGCGTGCGTACCCACCGTTGGCTGTTGCTTCTTGCTCCTTCTCCAGGACCGAGCACACGTACTCCAGGTTGCCAGCGACGGCGTGCAAGTCGCTCTCCGTAGCAGCAGCCCACTCCGCAAACCTATCCAGGCCCTGCATTGCATCAACCGCAACGTCCATCAGTCCATGCACACAAACAAACAGCAAGCCGAGCCGACGGAGACGCACGTCCAAGGTCGAGCGGAAGCGCTTCTGCTCGGCCTTCCACTTGGTCGCGCGTTGATACAGCTTGTTGACGTTCTTCGAGTACGCGAGCGCCTCCTGCTCCACGTTGCGCTGCTCCTCAATCGTCTCGTCCAGCCTCTTGACCAGCAGGCGGCTCTGCGCAGCCTTGAGCGCGTTAAGAGACTCCGCCAACTGCGCCTTGGCGTGCTCCGCGTCCTCTCTGTGCTGCGCGAGCCGCGCCTCCGCCGCCTTCACCTCGGGCGTCCTCGCACTCATCGCGCCTGAAACTCAAATCCTTGCAGTCAATCAACCGAAGAGATACCGGTATTCCTCAGTCTCCTTCCCGGCGGTTGTGCCTCCACGTGCATCACATCGCTCTTCACAAATGGCGCGCAAGAACGCCAAGAAGGCCAAGACGCCCGCCGCCCCCGCGACGAAGGAGGTCGTGGGCACCAAGAATGACGCCAAGAAGCAGGAGGAGCCATCTGCTCCCCCCGCCTCGGGCACCTACGGATGGCTGCTCAAGCTCGTAGCGGTGGCGGCGGCCGTGGGCGTGACGTACTTCCTGCGCCAACTGGACGTGGAGATCGTGCGCGCCGCCCACTACATCGCCCGCACGGAGGTGACGGAGCACCTGCGCTTCAACATCACGTGCGCCCCGATGAAGGTGCGTCGTAGCTCTCTATCTGGTTGTGCTGCAGACTGCACTCGGCTGACACCTTTCGTCTATTTGCTGGCACTGTAGAAGTCCGACGTGTTCGTGCCCGGCTGCCACCAGGAGAATGAGACGCTGTGCGGCCGCGCGCTGATCGACAACTTCGTGACGCCCGAGCAGGTGACGCAGCTGCGCGAGATCGCCGAGATCGGCATGCAGAACCGCTCGACGCTCGGCGGCCCCACGATCATGGACATCAACACGGGCTTCGTCCGCGACAGCGAGGGGCTGGTGAACATCTACCAGCCCGAGAGGAAGATCCCCAACGAGAACAAGCCCGGCGTTAAGCGCTTCACGAAGAAGCAGTTCAACCTGTACCGCGGGTACGTGTCGACGTTTGTGAATGCAGGAGATATCTCTGCCCAGTGTATTTACTAAACTATCGGATGTGCTGGTTCAACTCCTTTTGCCACCAGTGCTGTTGAGAAGATCCGCATGGCCGTGATGAAGGAGTTCGACCTCGAGGAGCTCTATTTCTCGGCGCCCACGTTCATCACTCGCTTGATTGGCAACGACTCGTGGACTCCCGTCGAGATCCACGACGAGTACTGGTAAGTGTTGTTTTGACCTGGCTAGTGGACCAGTTTGCCGTTGTCATTCTTACCATCTCCGCTGTTTGTGTAGGCACCCTCACGTGGACAAGGAAAACACCAAACACTACGACTACTCGGGCCTTCTGTACCTCGCGGACTACGGTGACGAGTTCACGGGCGGACTCTTCTCGTTCATCGACGAAAACACGGAAACAGTCGTCGAGCCCGCTCGTGGCCGCCTCGTGATGTTCACGGCTGGATCGGAGAACCTGCACGCCGTTCGCAAGGTGGAGACCGGTACGCGCTACGTGCTGAGCTTGTGGTTCTCCTGCGATGAGCGCAAGCAGTTCCACAACTTTCTGGATGGCGAGATGCACAACCACTTTAGACGCACGTAGAGGGAGTGGAATGTAATCGGTGCTGGAATCGATAGATCCTTAGCCACTACGCTACAACTTTGGTTGTTTCCCATCGCCGGCGGGTTGTACCAGCGACATGGCGAGCGAAATGAAGGCGCCCCGCAGGTGGCGATCGCGCTTCTCGGCCTCCACCCTTGCCATTTGCATCGCGTGCTCGCGGAACTTCTGCATGAGTCGGCGCCGCCGCTCGTTGGATGGGATGCAATGACAGACCGTGTAGACCGAGTTCGTGCGCTCAAACACCAACGCACTGAGCGCATCGGTAGCTGGCGGCGGATGCCATTGGACCTGTCGCGTGTCTGGACGGTAGAAGTAGCGTTTCCCGGTAGCATCATCGCAGTATTCCGTCCAGGGCGACGGCAGTCGCTGGACCATTGAGGCGCTTCGGAAGCCGAAGCAGAGCTCGCACACTACATCGGTCGCCGCGTCCGGCGGGTTGTAGAAGCACGAAAGCGCTCGAAGCACGCGAGGGTTCTTGTCCTTGTCGGTGGCAACTCGGCGCTTCCCGCCTGCAGTGATCGAACCACTCGAACCTCTGTCGCTGCTGTGGCTGTAGACGTCATCTTCGTCTTGGCCCTCAGCCTCGTCATGCTCCGCGAAGAGCAGCGCCCCCACACTCGAAGAGGTCGCACTGTTCGTGACGGCGCCATCGCAGATCCCCTGGTTCTGCTTGCGCGTCTCCGCCGCGAACTTCTTGCGGAATGTCTCCTGTCGGCGGTCGTAGCGGTCGAAGTCCATCTGCAGCTGCTGGCCTACGCGCTGGGCCTCGTCGAACATCTCCGCTGAGCCGTGCAGCGCCATGGTGGCGGCAGGCGGTGAAGCGAGTTAATGCAGATCTAGGCGAGATATTGATAGCTGTTCTGGTCGCGACGGCGTTCTGGAAAACGCGCGACTCTTCTTGATGCACTTCCACTATGGGCCAAGTTGAAGCGGTTTGGCCAATCAACAGCTCCTTCCGTGTCACATCTCAACTGACTTGGATTTGTATGGAGTCTCCGACTAAGTCCGATCGAAAGTTCCAGTACTGTCTAGACCAGCATGCGGTCACTCCGCTCGCTTCGGCCGTCAGAATTGAATTTGCCGTGAAGAGCGCAAGCGGGAGCGAAGACACACGAGTCGCTAGACACAAGAAGCAACTGGATACACACACAAGATGAACCCGGCCGAGTTCACGGACAAGACGAACGAGTACCTGCGTAACGCGCAGGACATGGCCGAGGAGCTGGGCCACTCGCAGCTCACGCCGCTGCACGTGGCGCACGCGCTGTTCGACGACAAGAACGGCACGGCCAAGCGCGTGGCCGACCTGGTGCACGGCAACGTGCCCGGCTTCCAGCAGGACGTGACGCTGCAGCTCAAGAAGCTGCCCAAGCAGACGCCGGCGCCCGAGTCCGTGGGCGTCGACTCGGCGCTCATGAAAATGCTCAAGTACGCGCACAAGATGCGCAAGGACATGAAGGACACGCACCTGGCGGCCGACCACCTGGTCGTGGCGCTGTACAACAACGCGCAGGTCGCCAGTTTGCTCAAGAGCAACCAGATGGACGAGAACCAGGTCAAGGACGCAGTGCAGAAGATCCGAGGCGGCCGACCCGTTACCAGCGCGTCCGCTGAGGAGAACTACGACGCGCTGAACAAGTACGGCCAGAACCTGGTCGAGCTGGCCGAGGCCGGCAAGATCGACCCGGTCATCGGCCGAGACGAGGAGATCCGACGAGTGATCCGCATCCTGTCGCGACGGACCAAGAACAACCCGGTGCTGATCGGAGAGCCCGGTGTGGGCAAGACCGCGATCGTGGAAGGGCTGGCGCGCCGTATCGTGGTAGGCGACGTGCCCGAGTCGCTGAACTGCAAGCTGATCAGTCTGGATATGGGCGCTCTGATCGCTGGTGCCAAGTACCGCGGCGAGTTTGAGGAGCGTCTGAAGGCTGTGCTGAAGGAGGTGAAGGACAGCGACGGCAAGATCATCCTGTTCATCGACGAGATGCACCTGATTCTCGGCGCTGGACAGACGTCGGGAGCCATGGACGCTGCCAACCTGCTGAAGCCCATGCTTGCGCGAGGTGAGCTGCGTTGCATCGGTGCGACGACGCTGGACGAGTACCGTGAGCACGTGGAGAAGGACAAAGCGTTCGAGCGTCGTTTCCAGCAGGTGCTGGTGAAGGAGCCTTCCGTGCCGGATACGGTGAGCATTCTACGAGGCCTGAAGGAGCGATACGAGTCGCACCACGGTGTGCAGATCACGGATGCGGCCTTGGTCGCTGCTGCCAAGCTCGCCGACCGCTACATCAAGGAGCGTTTCATGCCCGACAAGGCCATCGACATCATTGATGAAGCGTGCGCAAACGTTCGTGTTCAGTTGGACAGCCAGCCCGAAGTTATTGATGAATTGGAGCGTCGGCAGCTACAGCTGCAGGTCGAGGCTACTGCCCTCGCGAAAGAGAAGGACGCCATGAGCAAGCAGCGCCTGAATAAGGTGCAGGAGGAGCTGAACAAGATCCAAGACGAGCTGAGTCCTTTGATCCTGCGTCACGAGGCCGAGAAGGCCCGTGTGAACGATATTCGTCAACTTCGCGACAAGCTGCAGCACCTGCAGCTGAAGGCCGAGCAGGCTGAACGTAACCAAGATCTGCAGACTGCGTCCGACCTGCAGTACTATGCCATTCCTGATGTCAGGCGCCGTATTGCTGCCGCAGAGGAAGCTAAGAAGCGCGAGGATGAAGATGAGACGCAGCACAAAATGGTCGAGGAAGTCGTTCGCGAGGACCAGATCTGCGAAGTGGTTGCGCGTTGGACGGGCATCCCAGTGTCGCGCCTAACGTCGAGTATGGGTGACCGCCTCATGCACCTAGAGGAGCGTATCCACAAGCGTGTGGTCGGCCAAGAGGAGGCAGTGAAGGCCGTGTGCGACGCAGTGCTTCGTTCGCGCGCTGGACTTGCGCGCACGGGCCAACCGACAGGCAGCTTCCTCTTCCTAGGCCCTACGGGCGTCGGTAAGACGGAGTTGGCGAAGGCGCTTGCGTACGAGCTCTTCGATGACGACAAGCACATGGTGCGTATCGATATGAGCGAGTACATGGAGGAGCACACCGTCTCGAGACTCATCGGTTCTCCTCCGGGCTATGTGGGGTTCAGCGAGGGCGGCCAGCTCACGGAAGCAGTGCGCCGCAACCCGTACAATGTGGTTCTGATGGACGAGATCGAGAAGGCCCACCCGAAGGTGCTGAACATTTTGCTTCAAGTGCTCGACGACGGCCGCTTGACGGACTCGCACGGCCGCACGGTCGATTTCTCCAACACCGTGATCATCATGACGTCGAACATCGGCGCCGAGCACCTGCTCTTCGAGAACGACATGCAGCGCGCGAGCAAGAAGATGAAGACGGAGAGCGACTTTGTGAACGCCGAGAACGAGACCAAGCGGGAGTTCGCCAAGCAGCGCGAGTTGGTGCTCCAGCAGCTGCGCCGTACGGTTCGCCCGGAGCTGCTGAACCGTCTGGACGACATTGTCGTGTTCGTGCCGCTGGGCCGCGCGGAGCTGCGCCAGATCGTGCTGCTGCAGTTCGAGTCGGTCATCAGCCGCCTGAAGGAGGCGCAGATCTCGGTGAACGTGACGACGGCCGCGCTGGATGTGATCCTGGACGAGTCGTACGAGCCGCAGTACGGTGCGCGCCCCATCAAGCGATACATCGAGAAGCACATCGTGACCGACCTGAGCAAGCTCATCATCTCCGGCCAGCTGCACGCCAAGACCCGCGTGGAGATCACCGAGAGCGGCGGCAAGCTGTCGTTCGACGTCTCGCCGCTGCTCGTGGACGCCGACGTCGAGATGGCCCCGTAAGGAGGGCAGCTATAAGTTTTGGTATGGCAGGAGGTAGTCTTGAGTGCATTCATAAATCCATCCAAGTTGAAGTCGTTGAAGTTGTCCTTGACACATGGCTACATGTGACGTACACCACACCATTTCATGATACCCTTCGTTACTGCTGTCTGTCTGTCAACGTAAGCCTTAGCAGCGCCCAAGCTCAACTGGGCCTCATTCCTGCATTCCCCCGCCGCAGCGCACGCCTCTCCTCCGCCCCGAGCCGACCATGGTGCAGTCCCGCAAGATCGTGTGCCAGAAGCTGTCCACCAACTTCCGCGAGTGCACGGCCATCGTGCCGTTCGCGGTGCCGCCGCTCAAGCAGGGCGAGGTGCTCGTGCAGACCAAGTACTGCGGCATCAACGCCTCGGATATCAACTACACCAACGGCGCCTACCTGCCTGGCGTGCAGCCGCCCTTCGACTGTGGCTTCGAGGCCTGTACGACTGTAACAGCAAAAGCTGCAGCTGACGGGAGACTGACGACCTGTGTGTGTCTCTCTCTCTGTATCTTGCAGTGGGCATCGTGCTCGAGGTCGGACCGGGCGTGACCAGGTTCAAGAAGGGCGACGCCGTGGCCTCCACCTGTGAGAGCCGCATCACTGAGCCTTACAGTGCACCGTAGACTGACAACGCTCTGCTCTATCTTTGTGACAGCGTACGGCGCGTTCGCCGAGCACCTGGTGACCAAGGAGCGTTTCCTGGTGAAGGTCCCTGCGGCCGTCCCAGAGGTGCTGCCGATCATCGTGTGCGGCCTCACGGCGTCCATGGCGCTCGAGTACGTGGGCCAGATGACGCACGGCGAGACGGTGCTCATCACAGCGGCCGCCGGCGCCACGGGCCAGTTCGCCGTGCAGCTGGCCAAGCTCGCCGGCAACCACGTGATCGGCACGTGCAGCTCGCCCGACAAGGTGGCGTACCTGCGCTCCATCGGCTGCGACCGCCCCATCAACTACCGCGAGGAGAAGGTATACGACGTGCTCAAGAAGGAGTACCCGCGCGGCGTGGACCTCGTGTTCGAGAGCGTGGGCGGCGAGATGTTCGAGGCCTGCGTCAACAACATCGCGCGCAAGGGCCGCATCATCGTCATCGGCGCCATCGCCGGCTACCAGGACTCGAGCACGTGGAAGCACAAGGCCAGCAAGGCCACCACGCCGCTGCCGTCCAAGCTGCTGGCCAAGTCGGCGTCCGTGCGCGGCTTCTTCTTCAACGACTACTTCCGCGAGTCGCAGGCGCACACCAAGAAGCTCACGGCGCTGGTGCAGCGCGGCGTGCTGAACGCCGGTGTGGACCCGTCCAACTTCTACGGGCTCGAGGACATCCCCAACGCCATCGACTACATGTACGAGCGCAAGAACATCGGCAAGATCGTCGTGGACCTCACCAAGGGCTCCGCCAAGCTTTAAGCTTGTAGTCGCCGGCTCGCGACTACCGTAGCTCCCATACATTTGCCAAGTTGTTTTGTTTAACGAATCAGCAGTACCGTGCTGGCGTTATCATGGTGATTTGTCACGTAGGTGAGCTCTCCGCACTCTGCTATTGGCGACCATGGCAGCAAAGCTCCGGATTCCAGTGATCACGTTCAAGGAGGGACTGGCCGACGTGGTGGAGCAGCGGCTGCTAGCGACGGACTCGCCGGCGCGCGCGCTGTTCCAGGCGGGCGGCCTGGAGCTCGTGCCGGTGGCCCTGCCAACGTTCCCCCAGTCTCACGGCGTGCAGGCGGCAGCTCCTGGGGACAAGGCTGACGCACAGAAGGCCGCGCTCGTGGAGAGCACGTGGGAACTCACAGAGCAGCAGCAGCAGGTGCTGGCACAGGCAACGATCGTCTTGGGGGACGCCCACAACTGCGCGCCGCTGCTGCTGACGCCGGAGACTGGACTGCCCAAGAGCATGCAGCACCTGCTCAAGAACGTGCAGTGGGTGCAGGGCACCTACGCCGGAGTGGAGCAGTACCTCAAGCGATTGGATCCAGATACCCCACCACCGCCGTTCCAGCTAACGCGCGCCGGCGGCATCAACGGACTGGCGCAATACGTCTTCGGGTGCGTTCGAGCGCCTTCTCGAGTCTCTTTGTGCTGTTATCGCGGACTCATTGCGCGTGCTTGAACTGCAGCTGGGTCGTGACGCTCGAGCGCAAGTTTCACGAAGCGCGCGTGATGCAGGAGCACAAGGTGTTTGACCCCCCGTCTTTGAGATACCGTCCGTTCCAGTCCGTGACCGTGGGCGTCCTGGGGCTCGGAGCGATCGGCCAAGCCATCGGCAGACTGGCCAAGCTGGCGGGTTTCAACGTGCTCGGGTTCAAGCGGAAGCTGCGCGGCGACGAGGACGAAGCTTTCGAGAGCTGCGCGCACCGCGTGTCGACCGACCTTGACGACGTGCTGCGGACATCCGACTACATCGTCAGCATCCTGCCCAGCACTCCGGCGACCAAGTACCTGCTGAACGAGACGAACCTCCGCGCGTGCTCGGAGAAGAAGCCCGTCTTCATCAACGTCGGTCGTGGTGACGTCATCTTGGAGCAGACCATCGTGCAGGCCCTCGACAACGAGTGGTTCTCGAAGGCTGTCGTGGACGTGTTCGAGAAGGAGCCGCTGCCCGAGGCCAGCAAGCTGTGGGACCACCCCAAGGTCTTCATGACGCCGCACGTCGCCGCCTACTGCTTCAACGAAGACGTCGCCGACGTGTTCGTGCCCAACCTCAATGCGTACATCGCCCACAAGCCGCTGCAGTACCTCGTAGACTGGGTCAGCGGCTACTAGGACATGTCGACCCATGAGCCGCAAGGTAATATGCGTAGTGGACGCGCCAAGCTCTCCGTAACTTTAACCTGCAGCCATGCGCCCAACTCCTCTTTAAGATAGCTCAAAGCCGTAGGCGCAGCACAACCTCGGATCCAGACACTACTTTACCAGTAGTGTAGCACTACTACGCCCGTCGTTGCCTGCCGCTTCGAGTCCAGTGAAGGCAGCAAGACCGAGCACATTTGCTGCCAACTCTTTTTTTAAAAAGAGTTGGCATCAAGAAAAAGAGTTGGTATTAAATAAAAATAAAAACTAAAGATTACCATAAACTTAAACGTTTATCGTAGTCTTTAGCTTCTTTTTTTTATCATTTCACCCATTCGGTCGAGGATGGCGCTGGACTTCGCGGCGATGGAGCGCTACCGCTTCAAGAGCGACGGGCTGGCGACGCGCACGGCGAGGGACCAGGCGGAGTGCGAGTCCAGCTGCAGCCTCTTCTTCTTCCCGCTGCCCGAGCTGCCGCTGGACCAGCAGCTGCAGCTGCAGGAGCTCAGCTTTGCTAGCACGGAGCTGGAGGTGCGTTTTGACGCGCAAACTGCTTTTACTCTGCCTTTTAACGGTTAATGTGCTTTTTGTCCGCTTTGCAGCCGCTGCTGATGCGCGAGAAGCACGTGGCGTACTTGAAGCGTGGCCTCACGCGGCTGTCGGCGGGGTTCGTGGCGCTGGACGCGAGGTATCCGCTACCTATTATCAGCGTGGAATGGAGTTTTAAGTGTGCTGAAACCACTGCTTTTACTGCCGCAGTCGACCGTGGATCATCTATTGGATTCTGCACGCGCTGGAGCTGCTGGACGCGCTTCCGGAGGAGGAAGCGGAGCGCGTTATCGGTGAGAGAGAGAGAGACGATGTTCCGTCGTTTTAGCTGCTGAAACGGGCTCTGACCTCCTGCTTTTACTTGGCTTTAGGCACGTTGAAGCCGTGCTGGAACGACGACCACGACGGAGGCTTCGGCGGGGGTCCCAAGCAGTTGGGCCACACGGCCACCAACTACGCGTCGTGTCTGACGCTCGCGCTGCTGGGAACGCCGGAGGCCTTGGAGAGCGTGGACCGACAGGCGCTGTACCGGTTCTTCCTGTCGAGGAAGCACGCGGCCACCGGAGCCTTCACTGCTCACGACGGAGGGTGCGTGCTGCTGCAGTTTTGACCAGTTACTTTGCTCCACGACTGACTGCTGTATTTCGGTTGTCCTTTGGCCAGCGAGGTGGACGTCCGTGTGACGTACTGCGTCGTCTCCATCGCCAGTTTGTACGGAGTTCTAACGGACGAGCTCAAGGCCGGCGTCGTGGACTACATTCTGTCCTGCCAGACGTACGAAGGGGGCTTTGGGGGCGAACCGGGCAACGAGGCTCACGGCGGGTACGCGTTCTGCTCCGTCGCGGCGCTCTACATCCTCGAGGCCGTGGACCAGATTCGGGACCTCCCAGGACTGCTGCATTGGCTCGCGAACCGGCAGATGCCGTTCGAAGGCGGCTACCAAGGACGCACCAACAAGTTGGTGGACGGCTGCTACAGTTTCTGGCAGGGGGCTGTGCCGGCGCTGCTGGCCGATGCTGTCAGGGAGCGATACGGCGGCGAGGTGCCGTACCAATGCCACCAGGAGCAGCTGCAGAAGTACATTTTGCTCTGCGGACAGGAAATCTCTGGCGGACTGCGCGACAAGCCCGGCAAGCCGCGTGACCACTACCACTCCTGCTACTGTCTGAGCGGACTGTCGGTGGCGCAACACGGGGACGGCAGAGGCGAGCCGGTCGTGTTTGGAGATGCTGCCAACTTGGTGGCCCGCACGCACCCTGCGTACAATATCGTCTATGACAAGGCGGTCAAGGCGATCGAGTATTTCAAGGCGAAGGGCCCTTTCCAACCCGAGTAGAGCAGGTAACGACGTCCACACCACGCAGAAGACAGGCGAATGGAAGCGTACCTGGTCGACGTGCTTGCCGTCAATCAAGCGATGTGCTGGGTATTCATTTTGTGCTTCCGCTATGTTTTTGATGCTTACAAAGGTGGAAGTTTCTCAGTTGTATCATCACTGGTGTCTTCTGCATTGTGGTGACTCAGGCTACGAATGGAAGGAGAAACAGCCAACTTGGGCAACGGAGGTTGGAAACTAAAGGCCGACGAGTGCGATCCGTGGTGGCCAGGATGGTTCGAGTGCGATGATGTGTTCGCGACTGTCAACGAGCCTTTCCGCTTCTCTCGGTCCCTGACGGACAAAGTTGCGGACGGCGACGAAGCGGCTTCGGCCATCAAGATGGTTTTCGAGACAGATGACCCGCCTCCTGCGTTCCGCTGCTGCTTCGATTTGGCTTTGTCCTTACGCTTCTGGCGTCGCTGGAAAGGGGTCAGACCGGAACTCGGACTGCTGGCAGAACCGCTTTCTTCGTCCGAGCTCAAGTGTTGGGGGCTCGCGTTGCTGTGAGCGCCGTGAATGATGCCACTGCCCTTCACCGAAAATGGCTGCTGCGAGGCTTTGGCTTGGGGCAGAGCGGCACTGTTCTGCTTGGGCTTGCCGCCCTTCCGCTTGACCTTCGGAGATGGCTTCCGGTCGGCTCGAGCGGTGTGCCCATTGTCCTCCGACTTGTCTTCGCCGAGTGCTGTCGCCGAAGCGCCTAGATAATGATCCAGTGACATGCCGCTAACACCAGGCATCGGAGCGGTTTTCTTCGCCGCTGCTGCGAGTGGAGGCGGCAGCACACACACAGATCCTGCTTTGGACACTTTCTCCTGAGCTTCGGCGCTGCCGTCCTCCTTCACGTGGAGGTACTCACTCAGGGACATGCCTACGAGCTCAGACACCTTGGGGGCACTTGACTCGGACTCGTAGTCGTCCTCGTACTCCTCCTGCTCGCTTTGTCGAGCCTCGCCTTCTTTCGCCAGCATCCGGTCGGGGCCACCTTTGCTGTCTTGCCCGTCCTCGGCGGCCTTTTCCGCTGCCATGACGTCGTTCTCGGCTGGGATGTTGAGCAAATGCTGCGAAACGAGGCCGCTGACTTTGTGCGAGGCGAAATAGTCTTCCAACGTGGAGCCTGCCAAGCCCTGACCGTCGTCTCCATTGTCTGCTGGTGGATTCGGTTGTTGCTGCTTCCCCTTGGCCATTGTGTTGCCACCTTTGCTGGGTAAACAGACACTCGCCGCACCATTTGGGGCGTAACGACTGCCGCGCCTGGGAGTTCGTTTCGGCCACTTCAACTTGCACCTGTACTTAGCTCACGGCTATCAAAAGTGAGTTGGGGGAAGAGCTACACGTAGCGTGAATCACTCGCACTTGCATCTGCTCAACTTGATAAGTTAGACGCAGCTACTTCATGTGTCACTGCCGGGCTAAGCTGACAGCTAGTAGCCCTTCGTCCAGTCCACCTTGTAGCGCACCGGCTCGCCTTGGATGTAGCGATTGAAGTTGTCCAGGAACATGGCGGCCACGTCCTCCGGGAACACCTTGCCCGACACGTGCGGCGTGAGCAGCACCGACGGGTGGTCCCAGAGTGCGCTCTCCTTCGGCAGCGGCTCCTGCTCGAACACATCCAGCACGGCCCTGGACAGCAGCCCCTTGTCCAGCGCGTCCAGCAGCGTCCTCTCCGAGACGACGTCCCCGCGCCCAATGTTGATGAACACGGGGCTGTGCGCGCGACAGAGCTCGAGGTTGGTCTCGTTCAGCACGTAGCGCGTGGCGCTCGTGCTCGGAAGCAGGTTGATGAGGTAGTCGCTCGCGGCCAGCACTTGGTCGAGACTCGTGGTGATGCGGTCCGCGCAGTCGGCCAGCTCCGCGACGTCCTTGTCGCTCACGTGGCGCTTGAAGCCCAGCACCTGGTAGCCGCAGCCACGCAGCATCTTGCCCGTGTACTGGCCGATGTCTCCGAGTCCGAGGATCCCCACCGTGACCGACTGCGCCGGACGGAAGCTGATCATGTCCACGCGCGCGTAGTCGTGCTTGCTCTGGTACTCCTTGGCCTCGAGCAGCTTCCGCTCGATCACGGTCACGTATCCGAGCACGTACTGCGCCATGATGCGGGGCATCATGCCGCCGGCACGCGTCAACGTGAAGGTGGGCAGCTCGTCCGCTGCCATGGCGTTGGGCCCTTTGGGCAGCAGGTTCAGGTACATCTCGACGCCGGCGTACGTGGCCTGTACCCACTTGACGTTGCTCAGGATGTGCTGCTTGTCCTCGGGCAGGTTCTGCTTGGGGGCGAGGAAGACGGGCCCGCCGCCGTGCGAGTCGATCATGACGACCTCCGCCTGCTCGACGACGCTCTGCTGCTCGGGCGTGAGCGTCCAGATGGGGCGTCCCGGGTCCTCCATGCTCGGCCCGTGCAGCGGGTCCTGCTTGTTGCCCACCAACTGCGGCAGCGGGATGTCGACCAGCTCCAGTTGGCCGGACCGGTAGAGCTGACCGGCCGGCGATTCGGACGCCGCGAACGCCTTGCGGACGTTGTCGCCAATGCCGGCGATGAACGACATGATGGGTACGCGCAGAGGCGACGCAGAGGAGGTGGCATCCGCATGGGCAGGCATTTCGTCGACGGTTTCCAAGTGCTTGGGAGGTGGCAAGATCGAAAGTGAGCTCCTCGCGGCTTGACAAGATGGATACATACATGACCCTTATTCGGCACCTACGTCACACGTCAAACCATAGCACAACCAAGTCTAAAACGATGCACATCAAATCGGTTGCTGAATCGAGGTCAACCAAACAGCATGATTCGATGAGTGGCTACATCTCCATTATCCTCCCGAGAGAGTGAGATATCCCACCCCAAAGTGTCACCGGACTCGCCAGTAACTCTGCCCATGCCCGCCGCCTCGAAGCTGCGAGTGCCCGTCGTGTCGTTCCTCAGTGGGATGGGGTCGGCCATGCGCAAGGAGCTCGCGGCCTCGTCGACCCCCGCGGGCGCCCTCTTCCGGTCCGGGGGGCTCCAGCTCGTGGACGTCCCCGTCCCCAAGCTCGTGGGCAACACGCAGGACCCGCTGAGCGGCCACCGGATGGACGACACGGGCCACCCGAGATGGGACCTCACTTCCGACCAGCAACGGGCTCTGCAGCAGGCCGAGATCGTGGTCATGGACCAACATTCCGGGGGTCCGCTGCTGCTCACGCCCGACGAGAGTCTGCCCGAGGACAAGCGCCACTTGCTCGACAACGTCGCGTGGGTGCAGGGCACGTACGCCGGTGTGGAGCAGTACTTGAACCGACTTCCCCCCGGCCAGAGCGCTGCCCAAGCGCCCACGTTCACGTTGACACGGGCGGGCGGGTTCCTGCCCCGGATCATGGGCCAGTACGTCTTCGGCTATGTGACCATGTTGGAGCGGATGCTGCTGGATGCCGTCCGCTTCCAGGCCGAGCGCGACTACGCCAGGGAGCGGATGATCCAGTTCCGCCCGGCGCAGACGGTGACGATCGGGATTCTCGGACTCGGGGACATTGGACAGGGAGTGGGCAGGATGTTGAGGGCGGCGGGCTACAAGGTGCTGGGCTTCAAGCGTCGAGCGAGTCCCGAGCTGGAGCTGGAGCTGGCCGACTGTGCGGATCGCGTTACGTCCGAGCTGGACGAGCTTTTGTCTGCGAGTGACTACGTGGTGAACGTGCTGCCGAGTACGAGCGCGACGCGCTACTTGCTGACCGAGGAGAATCTGGAGCTGTGTCGAGAGCGCCAACCCGTTTTCATCAACATTGGGCGCGGTGACGTAGTCGCTGAGAAGACGATCGTCGGCGCGCTCAACAGCGGCGCCTGGTCGCGCGCGGTGCTGGACGTGTTCGAGCAGGAGCCTCTTCCACGCGAGAGCGCGCTGTGGACGCACCCGAAGGTGCTGCTTACCCCGCACGTGTCCGGGTACGTGTTTGTGGAAGACGTCGCGAGTATGTTCGTGGACAACTTCAACCGCTACTTGCGTGGCGAGCCTGTGCTTTACAAAGTGGACTGGACTGCTGGATATTGACCGGAAAGAGCTCGTGACTTGGAGACGTGCAAGTCGAACAAGTCGCTTGGTCGGGAGACAGCAAGTGTCTGTCGAATACCCGAAACGGGACAAATGCTCACATTTCCTAGATTTCAACTTGCATTTCTACGATCGTGCCGAGTAGCTCAAAGTTGCCTGGTATCTGTCTACCAACGTGCTTTAGGGACCATCGATGCGCAGTCGACGCGAGCCCCACTTGGTCGTGGCCTTGAGCTTCATGAGAAATTTCCCGATCCTCTTGAACAAGCCGTGGATCGGTCCATTCCTCAAGATGGCAGGCAAATGGACCGCCGCTCGCTCCTCTTGATCCGTGTTCCGCTGCTTCAAGTCGGGGCTTTTTGAACCGCCGAGAGGCACCCGCATCTTGTCCAAGACTTCTCCATCCTGGACGTTGGAAATGCCCGCGTAGAGTCCGGTCTTGGTATTCGCAGCAACCAGGTCGTCGCTGCTCGCCAGAAGAGCGACAGCAGTCGCCAACAGAATCGCGTTCAGACGCATCAGTTGAGCTGGAACTTCTTGTGATTAGGAAAATGAAGGGACTGTAGAGGAACTCAATGCTCAAGCCACACGTCACGCCAAGTTGTACAGTGCGCTTTACAGATCTGAAGAACGTGTTGATGATGGAGCAACGTGTTGATGCGGCACGGCAATTTTACGGTACTGTCGGTCCCGGGAAATTCGAGATCCAAGAGATTGGGAATGCTCGAACAATATATTGCTGCTGGCTGCTGTGGCTGTCTACAGTTGTGTGTAAATACATTTAGGCAGTGCCTGCCTGGTTGCTCTAATGCGGTCTACTCCTTGTCCGTCGCGATGGGCTCGAGGACCACGCCCCACCGAGCGTCAGTGGCGGCGCGCACGGCTGCCTCGTAGCTCTTGCTACGCGGGCGTCTCAGGCCAGCAAAGGCAGGAGCCGCACGCTTCGCCTTGGGGGTGGCCGCCTTCTTGGTCTTGACCACGCGCTTGGACGGGATGCTGCTGCCCCGCGAGCCCGGAGCAGCAACAACGCCCAGTCCCTCCTCGAGAGAGCGCTTGACAAAGACCAACTCGTTCGAGATCATGGCCGGCAGGTCCTGGTGCAGCTTGAGCAAGTTGCCAACCAGCTTGGTCGTCATCGGCATTCCGTGGCGGTGGCAGAAGAGCGCGATGCGAGCAAGCTCGACCGGGCTCATGACGCCGTTGTCCGCCGAGTCTCCGTCCTTGCTGATGCGGCGGATCACCTTTTGGTTTTTCACCTGCACGCGCTTGATCGCAAACGCAACCTGCGTGGCCAGCTCATCAGCGACCACCTGCTGGAAACCGTGCTCCTGCACGTCGTCCAGGATGATCTGACCCGTGGACTTGACAGCGGAGGCGCTCGCCGGCTCAAGACGCTCGAGGCGCAGGCAGCTCTGCATCGTCAGCAGATACGTGTAGCCGCTCGGCCGAATGAATCCGTGGGTGCGCAACATCTCGAACAGCTTCAGACTGGCGACAGCGCCCGCCAGCTCGTCGCGCGACTCGGCACAGTACTCCATCGCCGCCTCATAGTGAGCTACCTCAAGCGGGAATGCCAGTAACTCCTTCTCGAAAAGCGCGCGCATGGCGTCGAAGTGGCCGAACTCACCGTAGATGAACAGCAGCATCTCCAGAGTGTGCTGCTGGAAGTACGGTGGGGTCTGCTTCAGGGACAACCCGTTGGTTCCATCAAGGTACATCTGCAGCAGCTTCTCGGCTTCAACGAGGCTTCCCTTTTCGATAAGCGCGTTGGTCACGCGGATCACTCGGTTGGGGTGCACCTGGGCCAGTCCGTGCAGTCGAGCGTGCTTGAGCAAAAGCGTCGCGCCAAGCACAGGGTCGCCCGACTGGCAGAGCTGGTGGAAGAGCGATTCGAACGTGTCGGAAGACGCGCCTTCGCCGAAGAACTCCACAGCGTCCGTAGCCCGGTTCGTCTTCACGAGCACATTTAGCGCCATCTCCATCGTGCAGCCAGGCAAGTTTTGCACAGCATCGCGAAGAGCATCATTCTCATGAGCGAGTGCAAGCGACAGCAGCAAGGATTTGGCCACGTTTGGCTCGACACTCTTGATCTCACCGTCCTCATCGCGGCTGGACATGAGCTCATCGCGAATGGCAAGCACCTGATCCGTGCGACGCTGACGCGAAAACGCGATGATAGCTGCGTTGCGCGCGTACGAGTTGGGCTCAAGGTTCAGCGCGCGCATAGACTCATAGAGCCCCCCCACATCGTCGTGGTCACCCGCGGTAGCCTTGATGGAGATGGCCATTGAGATAGCCTCGCCATCCAAGTGCTTTCCATGCGCCTCCAGCATTTGTCTACAGATGCGCTCTGCCTTCGTCATACGCCAGTTGTCTCCCACCTCCGCTTCTTCCCCTTTAGGGCGACGGAGGAGCGCAAGAATCGCGTTCTTGTACAAACGCAGCGGGATCACAACGGGCTCGACGTTCGATTTCAACGGCTGCATCGCATCGCGGCCGGCTTGCACCTGGCGCTGGTGGTTGCGGTAGTATCGCAGTGACGAATGGCCCGCAACGGAATCGAAAAGCTTCAAAGCCAAATCGATGCGATCGGCGTTTATACATACTTGGGCAGCATCGGCGACGCTATCCACATTGTTTTGAATCAAACGCCGGAACGACATGGTCTCGATGGCCAACGGGTACGCAATTCGCCACTCCTTGCTCTTGTTGTCGACCATTTCTCGCAGCAGCTCCAGTTTGCGACGAATAGGAGGATGCAGACCGTTGCGATGGCAGAACATCAGCCAGTCACGAGCCAAACTCCACTGGCCCGCTTCAAGGAGCTTGGATACCGTGTCTCCCGCGCAGACCTCGGCGTTCTTCAAAGCGTCCACATCCAGCATCTTCATCAGCTTGCGCATCAGGCTCCAGTTCTCGAAGCGAATACAAGCGTCCGTCGTTGCGCGCACGATGGAATCCGTGATCGGAAGTTCACGCAAACGCATCATCTCCAAATACGCCTCAATGTTCACAGTTTGGTCGTCACGCGCCTTGCACAAGCCGCTGATCACACCGTTGAAGAGGAGCACGTCATTGTCGCTGCCGAGTTCGACACCATCGCCATCGAAGACCGCAACGGCTTCCAACACGTCGCCATCCTGATCAACCTCTTGCTGTTGAACTCCCTCTGCAATTGCGCCCCAGCTCCGCTCTGCGTGCCCAATCAGCTCTTCAAGCGTCTCCATCTCGCCGGAACTAGCAAACACACCGGCAAGACTAGCGTAAGCAGGCGGCAGCACAACCGGCACGTTCGCGGATAAAATACTCCAAGCGCGTTTAGCGTCACGGGTGTTGAGCGCTGGGTCACGCACAGTGTCTCGCGAAAGTGCGTTGAAGAGAGCCAAGTAGATTCCGACATAGCGCGATACCCTGCGAGTGTCCTTGCAGCTCTCAACGTACTCGTCAAAGAGATCAACCGCCTTCTGCGTGTTCCCTAGTCGCCCGTGCGCGCGAATTGCTGTCGTGTAGGCTCCCTGGTGGATCTGGCTCGGCTCGAACAGCTTCCGGATGTGGTCGAACACTTCCACTGCGAGCTGCGTGTCCTTGGCGTGCGTCAGTCCCTGCAGCATCTTGTTGTACTTCATGGGGACGGGGTTGGCCTCGTTGGCCTCAATGATCTTGTTCCAGCAAGCCCAGGCGTGCTGACTACGGTTGGCGCCCGTGTAGGCCAGCATGGCGCGGCCCAGGCAGAAGACGCTGGGGTGCTTCTCTCCTCGTTCAAGCATCTGCTCGAACAACCGCGTGGCTTGCCAGTGCTTGCCGGTCGTCACGAGCGAGTCGATGGTGCACGTGTAGATGGGTTCGTCCAGACTCAGCCCGCGCTGGGTGACGGTGGCGAAGCTCTGCAGCGCCTGCTCCAGCTGTCCATTGATTACCTGAGCGCGGATCAGCTGGCTGAAGGCCTCTCCGTTGTCCTGGAGGCTGTCGCGTTCCTCCATCTGCACGAAGAGCGCCACGGCCGTGTCGGGCCGCCGTCCCATGCCTGCGGCGCGAATGGCCGCGGCGTACTGGTCGATGGTGAGCTCCATGCCGGCCTCACTGAGCTGCGTCATGATGCTCATGGCGCTGTCGGCGTCCTTGACCTGTCCGCAGGCCTCCATGATGGCGTGGAAGGCGGCGGGCGACAGCTGCACGCCCATGGCGGTGGCCTCGCTGGCCAGTTGCACGATGAGCCCCCAGTGCTCCTTGGCCAGGTACGCCTGGATGATGAAGTCCATGGTGGCGCTCGTGGGCGTGAGGTTGTCCACCAGCATGTTGTTGAGCAGGCCGGGCAGCACCTCCACCTTGCCCATGCGCGCGCACGCGGCGATGGCGCGCTCGTACATGGCGGGGTCCAGGGCCGGCAGCGCTTCATCCTTGTCCACGCGGTCCAGCAGCTTGAGCGCCTGGCGCCACTTGCCGGTCTCGCGATAGGCGTCCAGCTCGGCCAGCAGCTTGGCCATGCCCTCGTCCGTCTCGACCGGCACGTGGTTCATGCTCTCGGAGGACATCCAGCGACGCTGTGAGAAGACGGACGTGGGTGCCGCGTCCACGCGCGCGAGACGCATGCTCAGGCGCTGCAGACTCGCGTCGGCGGCGGGCTGCGCGCGCTGCCAGAGCGTCACGAGGCGGCGGGCGCGTAACATCCGGTCGCGGGAGGTTGGCGGGGCCCACAGAAGGCGTTGAAGAGTGCAATCAACTGCGTCCGACGCGCAAGACGACGCTCAATCCAAAGCTTCCAGCGAGAAGCTCCAGATACGACGAGAAGCTGCAGCACGCGCGCGTGAAGGCGGAGTGAGCTGCACGAGAGGCTGGTGGACGCCCGATACTGACAATGGCAGGCGTTGAGTGGCCTGGGGCTGCGGGTACCATTATCCTGGTACGGTCTCCATCGTACTTTGCACGACGAACCTTGAAGATGATAACTGAGCTAATAGCGTTCCGGTACTAACGTTACGTTAGGGTCTGTCTGCGTAATGAACTCGCCGGTGCCGGCGTGGACGCGCGAGCGCCACGGGCGGTGCGCCTTCCGTCCACAGCGCCTTGTATGCCCCAGTACAGCGCTCTAACCCTCTGTGCTACCTTGTCGCCGGCAGGATGGAGGCGGCGCGGTCGCTGCTGCGCTCGAGTCCGGCGCCGTCGCCCGTGCGCAGTGCGCCGCAGCAGTCGACGCGCCGCCGCGAGCTGCTCAACCTCAGCGGCCACAGCAGCGGCGGCTCTGCGGCGGATACGGCCACGTGGGCGTCCCCTAGCGCCGCGCGCGCGCGCGCCCGGCCCAGCAACTTGCACGCGGCGGTGCGGGCCAGTCCCTCGTTCGCGCTCAGTCGACGGGACGCGGCGGCGCCGCTGCGGACGCCCGTGGAGCGCGTTTCCAGGGCGCCGGTGCAGTCGCGGACGACGCAGGCGACGCAGACGGATCCGGACGCAGAGCTGAAGGGGCTGCGCCCTGATGCGGTGGTCCACCTTGGGGCCTTTGGTGAAGTGGGGGCAATGACGGTCGAGACGGTCGACTTTCTCATCCGCGTGCTGGAAGACGTGGGTGCTCCGGTGAACGCCGTTGAGGTGGGAGGTCTGTGCTGATTGATGCTGCCTTGTCGTTGTGTTGTTTAGAGGAAGCAGGAGCTGCTGGTGAGCGGAGAGGACCGACTCATTCACGTGAAGGCGAGCTACGCTGTCGCGGAAGATGGGGACGACGCGTCGGAGGAGGTGCGGAGGGCACGAGTGTAACCGGGTGCTTGGTGCAATTGAAGCTGATGAACTGTGGTGGTTGAAACGCAGACACAGCGAGCCACAACGTCGAAAGTTGCGCGGCTCCAACTTGACTCGACGAACAACGGTGGCGTCGGCGTGACGGAGCTGGTTCGGTCTCACTCGTACGAGGCGTTGGTGCAGTTGGAGGGCATCTTAGAGGCACGACACAACAGGCTCATGAGCGACGGGTTGCTGGAGACTGCCGACGCCACCAGCTAGTGCGTGGTGTTATCTCTAATGTGGCTCTCACTTTGTGAAGAGTGTAGCGTGCCTTGGAAAATGCAAAGGTGGAATTTGACAGGGTCTAAGGTATATTATTCGATTGAGTTCTCCAATGAGACTGGATCCTCGACTTGCGTTCCGACACCATAGCAAACTCATGGAGCTTCGTCATGCTCCACCACCTGGCATTGGTCTTGCTTCACCCACTTGCACACTTCGCGAGACTTCACGTTGGCTGGCAGGCAATTGCCCGGCGTATCTTGCTGACTTTCACTCAGAGATCCGCAGTCAAAGCTGACGGCATCCATGAACCTGAGCGATAATGCTCTTAGCATCGAAGTTGCCAGCGATGGTCCATTCGCTGGAACTGGTTGATGTTGTAGAAGGCCTGGACAACAGCACTATTTCGTTGTAGTGTACCGATGGGCCTGGCAATAGTACAGTCTCCGGATAGTTCATCGAATCTACAATCTTTTCCCGAGGAAAGGCTCGACCAGAATCTGGGTGGAGTTTTGTGAATGCCGTCTTCGAGGGTCGCTGTGCGGTGCGGGAGGCGAGGAGGAATCACGGCTCGTGCTGCAAACTGGAACGAAATGCTGTTTTATTTGTTGGCACTTCGATTGCGATGTACTGTACGAAAGTCACAGAACACGAAATACAACTTAGCGGGGAGTCGCAGTTACCGGTAGCCACGCTATCCCAAACGACCCAGTTAAAATCGCACCGCGCCAGAGCTGCGGGGCTCGAATTGATGATGTAGTCCGATAGGCCGACAGGCAGAAGTAATCGATGAAAACGATAAACAAGCATTTGGTTCTAGGGAAGCCCTCGAAGGCTGTTTAGACAGGGTACATCATTTGATTCAAAGAGTGTACCGTCACTTGAGTCGAAGCTCCGAGCGAGAGAGAGAGGTGTGTACAGCTTTGAGGGCTGGCGAGCTGACCCATCTCGCACGTGATCCCGCAACAGCACAACAATTTCCACGATGCAAGTTCTCCAAAGACTCACCGATGAAGAAGTCGTTCTGAAAAAGGACGCATGCCCTCGGTTCGGCAGGGGATTATCCGCTTTGTGAGTGTTTTTTACTGGTCAAGTTGTTGCCGGATGCTTGAAGTGGAGCTTTACGACGTGTTCTTTGTTGCGCGCAACGCTGCGCACAATAACTTAGGCGTAAACAAGTCTCAAAAGCCTCGAGTTCTGCTTCATTTCCCAATCGCCTTCCACGACACCAAGCAGCACCGAAGACCCCGACAAGCAACACCCTCCTCAATTCTCAAGCAAAATGCGCTTGACCGAATCTCTCCTAGCGATTGCCGTCGTTCTCGTCGCCAGCACCGACAATCTTGCTGCTGCTTCCACGGCCACCACCACCGCCCAAGACGGTCTGTACGCCGAGCTCTACAACGTCGAAGCTGGTGTCGTGACGAAGAAGATGCGCGTGCCCCTCGGCGACATTGAGCAGTACACAGACTCCGACTTCAAGCAGTTGAAGCAGACACTCACGAAGACCCAGGAGGAGAGAGCCGCCGTCCGTCTCCCTAGAGGCTTCAATACCTTTTTCTCGGGCTTGGAGCGTTTTGTGGGCATGTTTAAGCGGAGCAACCGTCGGCTGCAAAGCAGAGAGGCCTAAGCTGAAGACAAACTCGTTCCCCGGAGATCATTTTTGCATTCGCCGTCTCGTAGGAAAACTCTCAAGCAAACAACGACTCACATGTCAGTACAACAACCATTTCACCGGTCAACAGGTGTCCATATTGATGTATCATAGTGACTTCTGCACTCGAAGCAGAACGTGATGACTTAAGTTAGTCTAGTAGCCGGCCGACCAGTCCATTTGGTACAGCACGGGCTTCCCTTCCAGCCGGCGGTTGAGGTTCTTGACGAAGACATCCGCGACGTCCTCCGGGAAGACACTTCCGGCGATGTGCGGCGTCACGATCACCTTCGGGTGCGACCACAGTGGACTCTCCTTGGGCAGCGGCTCCTGCTCGAACACGTCCAGCACGGCCTTCGACAGCAGACCCTTCTCCAACGCGTTGACGATCGTCGTCTCCGAGATGACATCGCCGCGACCAACATTGATGAAAACGGGCTGCTTCTTGCGGCAAACCTCGAGGACGTTCTCAGTCAACAGGTAGCGCGTCGCGTCGGTGCTGGGCAACACGTTCACCACGTAGTCGCTCTCCGCCAGCACGTCGCCCAGGTCGGTCGACACGCGGTCGGCACTCGAGGCCAGCGCCTTCCTGTCTCCCTCGCTCACACGGCGCTTGAAGCCGACGACCTGGAAGCCGGACGCCCTGAGGGTGCGTCCGATCTCCTGGCCGACCTCGCCGAGGCCGAGGATGCCGATGGTCAGTTGCCGGAAGGACCGGTACTTGAGCTCCCAGCGGCCGAACACGCGCTTGTCCTGGAACGCCCTCGCCTCGAACAGCTTGCGCTCGATGGCAATCACGTAGCCGAACACGAACTGCGCCAGCGCCGTGGGCATGATGCCACCCGCGCGTGAGACCGTGAAGCCCGGGTCGGCCGGGGCCGCCGGGAACTGGTGATACGAGTCCACGCCGGCGTACGTGCCCTGCACCCACTGCACCTTCTTGAGCAGGTGCTGCAGCTCGAACGGCAGGTTGGTCTTGGGGGCGAGCAGCAGCGGCGCGGCCATGTGGGCGTCCATGAAGAGCACTTGGGCGTCCTCGAGGACCTGCTGCTGCGTGGGGTCCAGCGTCCACTCGGGCGCGACGGGGACGGCCTGGCCGATGGCGCCCTGGGGCTGGTGGTTGTTGCTGGCGTTGGGAGGACACACGACGGGCAGCGGCAGGTCCACGATCTCGAGCGCCTGCGACTTGTACAGCTCGGCCGCGCGGGACGAGGCCGTCGACGACGCCAACTGCTGGCGCACGGCCTCGCCGATGCCCGGGATGATGGAGACGACGGGGATCTGGAGCTTGCTGCTGGTCATCGCGGCGATAGATGGCGAATCGGGAAATGGCCGGAAACGAGCCCAAGCAGCTGAATAAATACCCGCTGGATCGTTGTCCGTCACGGCGTCTTCAATTCTGAAGTTGTAGTTGTACAGACACGGTTTTGACATTGCGACGTATATTATGAAACCAATAATAGATTGATATATAGTTTAACAGGTAATGGTATCTAAGAAAAGCCAGTAATTGGCGTTGATCCTTCATAAATCGATAGAGTTTTGCCGATCAATTTACATTGTATATAGTGGCTTGATCCGCTTCAGCTCGGGGGCACAGAAGGGCCACGCTGCGACCAATCAAACGGATTCGACGCTGCTTCAGCTTCCACGGCGGCGGCGTCACGCCGACGCGGCTCCATTCATCGAGCGCTGCCGGCGAGCGGTGCATTGCGCTGCAGGTTGCTGCCGTGGCAATCAGGCCTGAAGGACGCGCGCTGATCTTTGGATTGGTCGCTACATGTACACTTGAGGGCCTAGCTGCACGTCCGAATGCGCCGTTGATGCTTGCAAGTCCAACGTGGCACGGCACTTCACTATCTGCTGTCCTATCAGTCTGTCGCCTACGTGTCGGGGTTTGCCCACGCCGGTAGTGCTGTCCATTGTGCTCCCTCGAAGCCTCCAGGTACAGCTGCATGGCCAGGCACTGGTACGAAAAATTATTGTTGTCAAAGTTGTAGGCCGCGAGGTCTGGCGAACACTTGGAAACGCCGGCGCAATCTCGTTTGTCGAAGAAAACTAGCCAGCCCTCGTGCGTGTACTTGACGGTGATCGTGAGCGTCCCCCGCAGCGATGATGTCTGGTTGTCGAAGCCCTCGCGGAGGTTATTGCACTCGGTGGGCACGCTGAGCGTGCCCACCTGGCGTCTGCCCTTGAAGTTGATGTCCTTGGAATACTCGATCATGACCCTGCATAGGCGAAGTGCTGACTGCTGAGCATCGCGATGAAGATGACACACATTACAAAGCTACATCTGAGGCAGTAGACTCTAGGCATGCCGGTGCGAGAGGAGGTATGTTTATCGAGGTGAAAGCGAAAGTGGGGAATAGTCGGAGCGATAATGGGGGAGCGATAAACGCTGGCTGTTGCTGTCCTCGAATCCCATGGGCATGAAAAATGGTTTGCTCTGCGTGTTTTGCGAGCCTTGCCAACAATAGCTACATTGGTGTAGCCATTGTGTAACGTGCTCGACGTGCTGCTAGCTGAGACCGTTCGCGATCAACATGGCCATGCCGGAGCAGCGGCGCGTGTGTACGCTCCTACATTCGGCTCTCGCGTCCAAGTACGTCCCAGTGTAAACCCTATAAGAAGTGGCCATCAAACCTTATTGTGATTGTTGTGCAGGGGCTTGGACGTGGTGATTCCCTTGTCGCTGGAGAGCTACAATCGCTACCTGGACGACCATTCGGCGTCTCCACTCGCTCAGTTCAAGCTCCCCGTGCCGGGAACGTATAGAACCGACACGTCCCATTTGTTACTGCTGGTGGGGAATTCCAGAAAGTTGTGGGACCCTCTTTTGGACTTTGTGCAGCACGAGATGCAGCAGAACGCGGGGCGAGTGCTGAACGACCCCGTGGATCGATACGTCAAGCAGACAGTGAACAACTCGTTGGCGGAGTTGGCGGCCAGTTGCAAAGCTTTTGAGGATGCAAAGGTGGAAAACAACAAGCTTATCTAGTGAAAGTATACATGGATACATGTACTGATGTGCGTGCTCGTTCTGGCAGGTGTACTGGGTGGCGGACACGGAGCCGGGCAAGATGATCCTGGCGCAGAAGATGGCACTCACAGCTCGTGCAGTTTCCCACTGTCCGGTAGGCTCGGGTTGCGGGACGGGAGTGAGTGCTTAGGATACCAAGTTGCTAATAAGTGAACTCTTGTGTGTTGTAGCCATCGCAACTTTGTCTGCATCCGGTGCTGGGGCCGTGGATGGCGTTCCGCTGTGCGGTGGTGCTGGACGTGGAAGGCGTTGCTGCTGTCAGTGGAGAGACGAACAAGGGTCAAATGTGTCCATTAATTCGCGGGGAAGAGAGTGCGGTGCCTCAGCCGGGCGAGTGCTCGCACGATGACAAGCTGCACGAGTTGCTAGCTACGCAGATGGAGAAGGCGTTCGCTCAGAGCGCTGCAACACCTAGGAACGGGCGTATCCCGCCCGAAGCGTGGCGTGCCTGGGCTTTACCGCGCTTGTCACTAGCTCCTGACCACCCGGAGATGTACTCGTCCGAGCAGACGCTGTATCACTACACGAAGGACGTACGCATCCTTCAGCGTAGTGTGCGTGCTCGTCAAGAGAAATTGTGTCTGGACTACGTCCGTGCACCGCCATCGGCGAAGGTTGTCGAATGTCGTCGCTTGTTGCAGCAGGTGCTTTATGAGATCCGGGATCGATTCCAGGACGGCATCGACGCCATTTTGCTTAGTGCTGGGCTGGACACGTCGATTTTATCCGAAGCGAGTGGTCAAGAGTTTGCTGCAGACAGCGACGACGAGTTCATGTCGATCTCACTCGACAGAAGCGGCAAGGCGCGTCCGATCCTTCGTTTCCGCCACGCACTGACAGTCCAGGCCGATCCAAACGCTCAAGACGCTGTGTTCGCGGCCAACGTCTTCGCACGGCTGAAGAATGTGTCCATTGAGCACCATCACGTCCTGCGCATGACTTTGGACAAGTTACTCGAGAATTCGTCCGAGGTGGCGCGGCTGCTGTGTACGTGCGACCCGATGGAGCTTCGCAATTCGCTAGTTATCTACGAGGCACTGCGAGAGGCGGCAGAGCGCGGCGTCAAGCACCTTGTCACTGGTGACGCTGCTGACGAAGTGTTCTGCGGCTATTCCTTCTACCACGGCATGACGGAAGAGGCTCTGAGCAAGTATCGCGAGCGGATTACCGCCACCATGCAGTTCACGACCGCCAAGCTCGCGACAGAGCTTGGGATTGAGGTCATCAGTCCTTTTCTTGACGCTCGCGTCGTGGCTTTCGCGAAAACTCTGAGTAAAAGCGACATGGTGGGCGAGCGGACTCCAGTTCCGCGTGATGGGGTCCATGGCAAGTTGATCCTGCGCCAGGCGTTCCCTGAGAGTTTGTCGCAGTGGCGCGCCAAGGAGCCCATCGAAGCTGGATCTGGCACCACACGACTGCGTCTCGGGTACTTTGACACGCATTGGGCCGACGAAGAGTTCGCCGAGCAGCAACGCGCGGTCTTCCGAGAGCACGGCGTGTATATCCGCGATCGAGAGCACTTGTACTTCTTCCAGAGCTTCCTGCGAGCCTTCAATGGAGACCTGGCAAACGTACCGCGGCGGAGAGTTAACGAGTCGTCTCAGGTGGTTGAGTCCCATGGACAAGAGGAGACGGCGGGCAGCCCGAACGTCTTTTGTCCTGGATGCAGCTTCGAGCTCTCGCACCCCAAGCAGGACTTTTGCGTCACTTGCGGCTGCTGGCCGACCTGCGTGTCGCCAACCAACGACACGCAGGGATACGCCACTCAAGCTCTGGCCAGGCTAAAGAGCGAGAAGGAGCGTCTCTTCCAGCACTAGGACGGGTTTCAAAGTAGTGATCAGAGGCCACGCGTGCTGGGTGGCCTGCTAGTTTTGTGCATCCAAAGTTCACAGACGTCTCCACCGTTGACACCAGCAGCGCACAGTTGCTTCCTCCGTAGCAAATGCCGCCTAGGTCTGTTCATTCTCAAACTTGCCCAGTCGCTGAAGATGTTGTCTCGACTGGTGTCTGTCGTACTGTTCGCGTTCCTGTGGAGTGCCCACTACGCGAGCGCGCAGGCCGACAGCGTGCTGGTCTTCTGGGGCGACAAGAACTTCAAAGGTGAGAAATGGGACTTCCACCGCACGCTCGAGCCGCAATACTGCTACAACGACAACGTGGGGAAGCCGTCGTCCATCACGTGGAAGAACCAACAGAAGCTTGGCAGATTCAAGGGCCTCCGGGCCAAGATCGCCTTCTACACGAAAAAGGACTGCAAAGGCACCGTGCGTGCCTGGTTCACGACGGAGAAGGACTTCCCCACGAATCTGGCGCTGGACGGCATCGACAACAAGATCAAGTCGTTCATGATCTGGCAAAAC
Source organism: Phytophthora pseudosyringae (assembly GCA_019155715.1). NCBI lineage: Eukaryota > Oomycota > Peronosporomycetes > Peronosporales > Peronosporaceae > Phytophthora > Phytophthora pseudosyringae. The sequence goes on from JAGDFM010000007.1 coordinate 192,918, forward strand.
AGTAAAAACGCGGATGTCCTCGTTCACAACGCTCGGGCGCGGGCGCTTCGGACGGAAGAGTAAGCCAGAGCTTCGTTCGGTTGGTCGTCCATGACATTCAACTGGAGTACAGTCGTCAAAGAACGTTGCACACTTCTAAGAAGAACTCGTTTTCGTGGACATCCTACACTTTTTTTTTTCTTTTTTTTTTTCAACTTGTTGTGGCGTGCAGCCTGAACGCTCCGTAGTTAAGGAAGTATTGGGCTGGGCAAGCAGCAAGTTCTGCTGCCTGCGAGGCACTTGCTCTCTGCTCTTACTTATCACTAGGAGTAGTAGTACATGTAGAAGTAACTACTGTAGTTCAGTGCCAAGTAAATGGAATAACATTTTCTTTGGGTTTGACGACGCATGGGTGACGTTACAGACTCGTGCGCCCGACTGGTCGGTGGCGCAGATCCACGCGAAGGGGTGCGACGTCTTGCAAGGTGTCCGCGTAAAGTTGGTAGTGCCAAGATGACGGGCTCCCTGATGACGATGCCCATGCTTATCGTGAACATGGGCGCCGAGATGATCTACGTGCTGGACCAGCGCCTGAAAGCGCAGAACATCCCTCGGGACAAGAGCTCCAAAGGTTTCCCGCCGTACTGCTGCCTTGTCGGTCGTGGCGTCTCCATCACGCTGACCCTGTTCCCGTGTGCTTCTCTCTGGCAGTACTGGAGGATATCGTCAAGACCATGCACAACGAGACCTTCATGGCGGAGCTCTTCAAGCCGCACCGCATGTACTCGAACGTGTCCACGCGCCAGATCTTCGACCGCCTCGCGCACTCGTCCATCATGCGCCTCAACGCCAACAGCATGGACAAGGTGCGACCAACACGAGCCAGCTCTTCTTCTTCTTCGTAGCTCAGTCCACTGACGATGTGGTGCCTTGCTTCCGTCTGCAGCTGTACGACCTCATGCGCATGGGCTTCAAGTACCAGGTGCTCTCTTGCGCCTCGGCCGACGAGCTGCTGCAGGTCACGATGAACCACCTCGCCAACACCAAGAACCTCGTGGACTCGGCCGACGTCAAGCGCCAAGTGGACGAGACCATCCAGCTCACGGCGGACAGCTTCGGCAGCATGAGCCCCGCGGACTTCTACATGCTCAAGCAGTTCCTCTGTCGCTTCTTCCAGGACACGCGCATCAAGGTGTCGCTCTTCCTGCAGAACGGCATCCAGGGCATGGATGGGACGCTGGCCATCCACTACGAGGGCTTCACGGCCACGGGCGGCAAGGTGCCGGGCACCATCCGCTACTTTGACGCGTCGGACCGAGTCAAGGAAGAAGAGACCTTCGCCATTGGCAGTGCGGAGGGGTCCGTCGAGGCGCCCGAAGGCTCCGTGCTGGAGCGTGGCCAGCTCAACGCGCATCTGGGCTTCAACATGTACGAGGCCGACTCCAAGGACGGCACGGAGGGCTTCTCGCGCTCGACTCGCCAGCTCTTCGCCGACAGCAAGCTTCGAGGCACCGCGAAGGGGCTGGACACGACCAAACGCCAAAAGACGTTCAAAGCCACGGCCGCCGACGGACTCAACCTGCTCGCAGACCTTGTTGGCACGTCCTCGTCGGCCAAAGACGTCGAAGGCGACAACAAGGCGCTGCGTATCAACCTGTTCCCCGACGACCCCACCAAACCCGGGTCTGGTGGCGACGAGGAAGAGGACAGCGAGGTCCCCACCATTTGGATCGACGCCACGAGCGACCGCAAGACGTCCACGGACGCGATACTGCGGGACTTCAAGATGGACGACGATGGGGCCAAACGCGAGGGCAAAGGAGGCGACGACCTGCTTGACCTCATGGACTCGACCGGCTGATGACGAGAGCCCCAACACCTGCCTCAGGAGGAACCTGCGCATGATAACAACCAGCACAAACACAGTAGGCCCCTTGCTCATTTGATCCAGCTCTGCATTTGTCTACCGTCAGAATGCGAGGCTCGACCTCCCTTCAACACTAAACAACCAACTCCAAGGGCCGGGGGGGGGGGGGGGGGGGGGGGGGGGGGGGGGGGGGGGGGGGGGGGGGGGGCGGGTGGGGGGGCG